>JAUTXW010001744.1:600000-770000 GCA_030620095.1 Kuschelorhynchus macadamiae
ACCAATTCTATTAAATTTAATTTACAGTGATCGATGGAACTCGAATCACTGTAACATTCCACTTTAAATACATTTCATCAACCACATATTCCCTGCAAGGTCTTTTTTTTAAGTAATACATATTTTGATTATCTTCCCGACACTATCCTACATTTCTTAAATATTATCTTTACCGGCAAATAACTTAATCTTCTTACACCGAAAGAGTTTTTCTATTGGATAGATTTTCGTATGCAAAAATCAATTTAGAACTGTTTACAGTGCTGTCTTGATCATATTATGTTTTCGTCTCTTCACAACTCTACCAATATTTTATCCAAGGTAGGATTTTTTTTCTCGAAATATAATAAATATATAACTCTACTTATAGCGGTTTTTGTAGTATTTTTAACCTCCATTTCCATTCTTGCTTGTACTTTTTCCCTCATTTGGTGGTATGTATATTGTTGACAATCTCGTCCTTGACATTTTTAAACACATTTATTTTAACGGTTTTTGCTATTTATGGTTATTAAGGAAGTTAAAAAAAGTAACTTTTTCATTTTCATTCAAGCACTTTTACTCATTTTTCTACAGACACAAAATCAGGAGCATTAGCCATTCTAAAGAATAAACTTTACACTTCCTACCAAAAGAGACACTAAAGTAGGGGTTGAGATTATTTAGAGCATCTGTGTAATACTTTATTGATTTCTGGAATGGGTTCTCGAGATCTCCATCATTGTAGGTTGTTGGTTGTGGTCATTTTCTATTATTGGGCTAGAAAACATCGTTTTCGAAAAAGGGCCTGATTTGGATTCTAATTTGTTTATAATAGTAATAATCCTGTGGTTGGGAAATGTTTACCAGCAATATCTAAACAGCTTTTTTTTTCTTTGCTTGATAGAGGGTATTCATGACTTCTGATAGGATCCAGTAATTATGCCAAGAAGTGAAAAGTTGTTAAAGCTTGAATATATCTTGTTTTCAAGAGCTGATATTGATGTAAATTTGTGTCCTCATTTTCGACATTATCAATAACAGTTATAAGCTTTTTCCATGCCTCAACTGTACTAGACAAAGAGGTACCTTTCTGCTGCACCATATCCAGTGATACAGAAATCGGTTTAAGAAGTTTTAAAAAAGCGTGAGCCATTAGTTCGATATGAATATTCGATAATTTTTGTTCACTGAATCAATGTTATCTTTGTGTTCTTCACAAATTTGCAACAGTTTTGACTACTTCTGAGTAAAAGGATAAATTCCAATAGCCGGTACCTCCGCGATGTCCAGATTGTTCGCCTGTTACAAATTTCTGCGAGTTTTAACAGGGTAGCAGGCAGGCTTTCTGGTCTTTTCTAGTCAGATTTTCAACCGAATTCCTAATCGTGCTTTTTTTTTGTATTTCATTTGAAAAAAAAAGCATTACCAACGTAACAAATAAAATCATAAAAATTATTTTAAAAAATCAAAAAATCAAAATGTTTTATAATAAATCAACGATTTCTGAATTTTTTAAAAATCATGATTTTTCTCAATCCTGTTAAACATTGATATATTTTTCCTAAGTAGTTTAGCTCCTAATAGCTTTAGGTGGGCAGTATAATTTCAATAAATAATATTGCTTTTTTTCCGTAAATTAGGTTTTGATATAGATAATAATGTCTGACTAATTTAAAAAGTAAGAACTAAGCCTATGTAATTCTTGAAAATAGGAAAATATGTACTTGTAGATCCACTTGAAGTTTGTGATTGAAACGTCCATACCCTCGTCATTAAGTCTCTATACATCATTATAAAACAGATTAAATATGCCCATAAAAGTAATGGTCAAATAAAAATCAGGAAGTTCTCAATAAGAGTCTTCTTAATCCTCCTAAAACTCACCTTTACCGTCCATAATCAATTTTTAATCATATTTTCCCTTCTTGAAAAATTACGACCACTTAATATCAAATATTTAGTAAGCTTAATAAAAATTAAAATATTTTTGGTACAGATAGGACTCGTAAATTTTTGGCGTGCATTAGGGCCACCTCACGGAAGATGACCGAGCGCATATATACGATCGTTCGGCTAAATCCGACGGGATCATCAGAGGACGATTTTAAGCGCATTATGCAAAACGACGTAACCGTAAAAAATATCTGGAGATCGATTATTAATATATGAGTAAGAGTTATTAATTCATGATATATGCCCTGTGGTTAAACTTTAACATTGTTTCCAATGGCGTCGTATATAATTTTTTGGCTTTCCCCCCTTTAACTTATTTGTTTTTTACTATACAAAAAATTTAATTTAGGTTTTAGAATTTTATATATACTTCTCGCGTAGGTACTGGAAAACTATCTAAATTTAATCGAAAATTATGATATGGTTTTGTTTTGTTCGTTAATAAACATACTAGATTTGATACCCTTATATTTAAAGAAAAGTAATTAAGAAAAATCCTGCTATAAAAAGCAATGCAGTCTAAGTAGAATACAAGTTAACAAATCAGTGATATGTCTTCATATCCAACTAAGTTAAAATGAAAGGAACATATTGTATAGCATGCGATTTTTTTGTGACGAGTGACGACTTATTGTCATTTCGTTTAAAAATCGGGACATTTCGTGTCTCGAGCAAAGGTAGATCGGGTCGAGTCTATAAGAACAATATTTGGTTTGCTGAGATGTCTTTTATCCCCTCCTTTATGCGCCTTCTAATTGCCTCCATGTTAGTCAGTTTGTCAACAGAAATCATTCAAAAATCACATGTGTTCGAGTAAGTTATGGACACTTTTACATTCTAAGGAGTTTTGATGATAAATTCCCATGTCTAAACAATTAGGAGAGCTACTTTAATATATCTATTAACAGTGTCTATTAGCATTATCATTTTCAATATTAATATCGGTTATTTCAGTTATTACATGTAATTACAAGAAATACGTTGTACGCATGCAACTAGGGGTCAGGAACCTATATGCTAAAACCGGATAGTATACGGGTTTACCCCAGAAAATCTATAGACCGTTTTGTTTGCTTTTGTTGAAATTTTACATTGGAGGACTGATTCTATATTGATATTTATTTTTACAAATCCGGAGAGATGCCTCGACGATATGAAAGAAAAACTGGGACATGGGTTACCTGAAAGCTTCCAAAATTCATGGAGCCAAAATCAA
Source organism: Kuschelorhynchus macadamiae (assembly GCA_030620095.1). Lineage (NCBI taxonomy): Eukaryota > Metazoa > Arthropoda > Insecta > Coleoptera > Curculionidae > Kuschelorhynchus > Kuschelorhynchus macadamiae. The sequence continues at coordinate 603,152 of JAUTXW010001744.1, forward strand.
CATTGCAAGATAGGTTAATAAATACACCTCAAATCAAGATTTAAATATTATCGGCAATTAAAGGTTTAGGTTATTTCAACCGGTGATTTCACCTGCCCATGAGCAAAGGCTTCTAGAACATATTTTGACTATGAAAACACGTTTATATGGCCTTACTTACAAAGACTTTTGGCGGTTAGGATTTCAGTTAGCAGAGGCAAATGAAATACCGCATAAGTTCAAAACAGAGAAACAATCAGCTAGGGAAGATTGGATAGCTGGATTTATGAAAATACGAAAAATCTACCAATAATCGATAAAACCAAGCAAAATGGAGTCAATATAAGCTTCCCACCACACTGCACTCATAGACTCCATTTATTGTACGTCAGTTTCAGGAGTCCATTGAGTACTTACTATACACAAGAGTTCAATACTTGGCTTAAAAATAACCTAGTACATATTGTCACCCAGTTTCAAATAAAGTAAAGCAGCCACATTACAGATTTCAATGTCTGGTTTCGCTAAAACTGGCATTTTTCCCACCAATCGTGAAGTTTTTGCTGATAATGACTTCGCTGAAGCTGCGACATCCGCTTGAGTTTTAAACCTGAATGACTTGGTCCAATCATCATACACTGTTAACGGTAAATCAGATGCGAATACAGCAACTCAATCTGAGACCGCTGACCACAAACCGAAAACACACTCCAAGCAAACTCTGGTAACAGAAGTTACTTCGGCATTCACCATTTCCACTATAGACCTAACGTTGTGCACATCATCGCAACCATCTACTAGCAGGGCATAAGAAATTGTTGTGTCTCCCTTAGATATTATGTCTCTAACGCAGATGATTCGAAAACCACAATGCAATCGCCGTAGAGGGAAAACAGCTATTAGTTCATCTCCATATAAGAATGAACTTCTCAAGTTGTCAAAAAGCAAAAAAAAAGTACCTCTAAATTTAAAACAAATAGCGCCAAATCAAAGTTAACTTTAATAAATATTACATAAATTGAGGCAAAAAGCAAGGACAACGACCTCTGCCTGTATTGTAGTGAAATGGATGGGAATTAAAAAAACTTGATTTTCAATGTAAGTGTTGCTCGAGTAAAACCACAAGTAAGGGTTTGTCCCCCTCTTGGGGTAAAAGAGAAAAAAGAAGATATATATTCTTTTGTTTCTGAATGATTGATTTTTTTAAAGGGTTGTTGTTTTTAAGTTAAAAATAGGGTTCATAAATAAAATACAAAAACCAGCATCCTTGTTTATATTTATTACTTTACTTTAATGTTAACTATACGCTTTTATACCAGTTTCCCTTATCAATGTGTGCCAATTAAATTAAGATAATTAAAGATTTACATTAAAAGGTAAACAGCCTTCATATACAGTGTGTAACAAAAGTAACGAAACGGCGAAATATCTCAGGTACCGCTTGCCTGAATTTTATGAAAATGTGTACATTTACATATGAGATTATGCCGAATTCAATGGCGAGTTACGCCATGCTGGAAAAGTAAATGATGCTGTACATTCTGGCAGCCCTAAGGCTGAATGTTTTAATCAGTTTAGAAGAAAATCCGCACCTTTTTACCAGAACATAAGGAAGAGAAAATGACGTCTCATACATGTCCGTAGCCCGACTACTAAAAACCGAAAAGTTTCATCCATACAAAGTAACTTTGGTACAAGAACTCTCTGAGGATGATCACGATAAGCGCTTGAAATTTTGTAAAATCATGATGGAACATTGCAATACCAATCTAAATGTTGTCAATCAAATCCTGTTTTCTGACGAAGCAACTTTTTTTTGATATATTTGTCGATATTGGGCCAGGGAAAATCCATATTGGATACGTGAAAATCATATTCAATTTCCCCAAAAGATAAATATTTGGTGTCGTATAAAAATTGCAAAAATAATCTTTCCCTTCTTCATGGAAGACACACTAAGTGGAGAAAGATATTTGAATCTTTTAAAGACCGAAATTCTCCCAGCTATTGCAGAACTATTACCGAATAACCGTAAGTTCCTTTCAGCAGAATGGTGGAAAATGGATTGGACGTAGTGTACAATAGAGTAGTCACCTCGGTCTCTGGACTTGACGCCAGTCGACTACTTTTTGTGGAAGCACCTTAAAAATATAGTGTGTAAAACTAAGCCCAATGACCTCGAGGATTTAAAGGAGCGAACGAAAATCGAATGCAAACGAATCGAGGAGGCTGACATTTTTTTTAATGTATTAAATATTTTCCCACAATATTTGGCCCACTAACAGGAATTAAATGGACAACATTTTAAACACCTTACCTAGTTTCATTAATTTATTGTTTGCTGTATTAGGTATTTCTATTTTGTTTTGTATTATTTCCGTTGTTTTTTTACAACTCACTTTTAAAGCTGAGACGCTGTTTTCTCTTGCTAGTGTTTCGATAGCAAGATAAGGAATTATTGTGTTTTCCGGTCTGCCAGAACGTACAGCATCTTTTATCTTTCCAGTTTCACGAAAGTTTTTGTTAATTTTACTTAGGGTAGATTTAGTTATTGAATTTCTGTTAGGATATTTGTCGTTAAACATATTTAATTTAATTTCAATTCCGTAGGTTTCAGTTAAATGACCCATTTTTGTAAATCAACAAAACTGATATTTTCAAACATGTCAGGTAACCTTTGGTGTGCAAGTATTTTAATAAAAGATAATACATTAAATTATGGATATTAGACCCCTATTTTCGCAAAAACTGTTGACTTTCATAAAAAGTGCTCTTAACAAAAAATATTGAGAATTTCACACATATTTTAAAAAAGTAATATAGTATGGGGTGTTCCATTACAGAAAATATATAAAAATTTCATACCTAAGTGTACATATTTTCATTAAATTCAGGTTTCCTTACTTTTGTTACACGTTGTATAAAAACAAAATAATAAAAATGAAAACCACCAATTTTTCCTAGCGTTTTCCTCTAGTTCTTATAGCTTTGTGCGGTCCAAGGATAAATATGTTATACTGTACAAGGTCTTGATTTATGAATAAAATTTACTTGTTGGACTTGCACTATCTTTAATTTGAAAAAGATACACGACTCAACACCAACCTACAAAAGATAGTTGTAAATGTTTCTTCAAGAACGCTCTCGCATACAGAAGAACAATTTCTTAGCAAAATGCTGTATTTCGCCATAAAATCAAAGAATATTTTTATTCTGTTCATAATCAGCGCAATATTGAAGCGCCAGAAGCTGAAGAGTTTAGATGGAAGGTAAGAACACAGCTTGATAAAACAAAACACATTTCATCTAACATTACAAAAGACGAGGCATTAGCACTTAAAAATCTACGTGAAGACCATTCTGTTAAGCTCTTACCAGCAGACAAATGAAATGCTATAGTATTTATCGAAGTTTCAACATATGACGAAAAAATGCAGACATTCTAATAAAAGAGAACTATTGATCGCTGGCCAAGGATCCTATACCTGCCTTAGAAAGGAAAATGTGTCAGAAATAGAAACGCTACAAGGATCACTTAATCGATAAAATCAGGACAAGAGTTATACCACACCAAAATAAGTCTTCACATTTGTTTGGCCTACCTATGATTCATAAAGACAGCATGCCCCTACAATCAATCACAAGCTCCAGGACCGATCATGTCCAAACTTTCTGCTACAGATTATCCAGCTGTTGCAGGGTAGGACTACTTATTTTGTTAAATTTGTAAATATTGTTAACGATTTCTACTCAGAATACCAATTTGTAAACGTTGACATGGGAAGCCTGTATACAAAAAACCGGATGCAGTTATGGACCTGTTGGAGTGTTGTTTGATTAAATCTTACTTTCTTAAAAATAAGTTCTACGCTCAAGATGACTTCCTATAGGATCATTTCCAGTGGCGGCTGATATTTACATTGATTGGTTAAAGTTTGGTTAAGATATATTGACGATACTTCCGTTATATGAAACAAAGGCAAAAAACATCTGGAAGAATTTTTAGAACATTTAAATAATATACGCTCCTTAATCAAGACTATATCACACATGTTGTCACTGCTAAAGCTAAAGCAACAGCAAAATTAGAGTGGTTTTATTCCAAAGCAAAGCTCATGAAAATAAGAATGTTTTGCATGTGTTTAGTTTGGATGCAAATATTACATTCGTTGATCTTTGTAGTAATAATTACTGTTACTTTAACCAGAAAAAATGGGTACGCGGCGACTCAAAGCCTTAGTGAAGGCTACGCCCCTGTTCTTCTTGCTGATTATAATTATATCGGGTTTGATATCTTTATCTTTAAAGACAATCTAGAAAATTGACAAAAACCATGTTATTACAGGCACTGTATTCTGTTCTACATTATATATGTTATATCTTAGAATGTTCTCTATCTCCAGTGAATTGTTTCTAATGGCATGGTTTTTGTTATTTTTTTCAGATGTCTTTAAAGATGAAGGTATGCTTCTAATCTGCAAGAAGTTAATGTTTCTACTGTTTAATATGTATATATTCTTATTTTTCATATACCTAAAAGCTGTAAGTAGATGGAAAAAGATAAATGAAAACTCTGAATATCAAGTGAACACGTTGTGTTATCTTTCGTTTTCCTAAATGTATGATGTTTAAACCTTATAGTTTTTAATGCCCATTTAAATACTATTTATACTTAAAAGTAGCTTAAAGGGAAAAAATATTTGTACGATTCACCAAAAAATTCGAAACAATTAAACACAAAAAGAAATGCTTGACATTAGGGAATTATGTATGCTGTTACTGAAACGGGCTCAGTGGACAGGGTATTAAGAAGAAAACCGCAGGGCACTGCGATTGATACGTCATTTAAAATCAGGGATTTGACCGCATAGTGACGTGTTATCTTTTTAATTATCGAGACAAAATGATCCCACAAGTGATTTATGAGAGTCGGCAGAAGAAGAGAGTATCGTTTTGCGACGCTTGTTGGTTTTACACATGGCTGTCAGTTTTAAAGACGTTCAGAGCTTGATTTCTCAACGATCTACTTTACATAATATTTGAATTTAAGAAATGCAGGCGGAACGTTATACAATGTAAGGAACCGTGCTTCATCTTTTTGGACAGTGGGATGGCCGCATACGAGACACAAACCATTCGCTTAAAATTTGTACACTTACTTCCTTATTGTGAAAATAATTCCTTATATACCGCTAACACTTTTCTTACGTCCTCATTACTTCTTCCTACATACAATTTAATTCCATACTCTTTTGACTTCAGATGTATAGGCGGTTGCCTAATAGTATGGCATAAATTCATTATATACTGTGATAATATCTTACCGTTGTTCAGCGATGTAATAGTGATTAAAATACAAAAAAAAATGTCACACAAACGCGTTTTCCGCAAAAACGATTATGCGATTAGATGTATGACTTTCGGTGTCTGGCTGATGTTATTTCAATTCAACATAATATTGCTGAATGGCTATAGTGGTACGCGGGTGGTAATATCTATTTTACAAAAATTAAGCAATAAATAGTAGTTATCGTAATATGGGTCTTTTTAATTTAAATAGTTTATTTCTCCAATTTACAACTGTATGATAAACGTGAGACAATATAGCTTTGTTGACGATTTAGACAACGTTGTAGCCAAATGTGTAAAATGACTTTCTCGTTAATTTAAGTGAAACTACGCTAATTAATTTATTTAACTAGTTTGATCCATCAGAAAAGTCAATTCTAAATCACCTTCCTAATGATTTTGAACAACCAGCAGAAAACCGAGCTTAGAACACTATCCAAATAAATGTTAAATATCAATTATCTAACAAGGAATATAATGTTTTACATCGTAGTTTCCTCATAAAGTTGTGTCGAAAAATAATAGGGTTGCAGCAAGGGTTTTTTAGAGATCGGATATAGCCTAACTAAGAAAATTCCGTATTTTTCTAAACTTCCTTGATAGTTCCCATTAATTCCTCTAACTTTATTGATACTTTCTTGTACTTTCTCGATACTTCTCCCGCTTCCTCTATAATTCCCGTACTTTCTCGATACCTTCCATATTTCCAAAGTTAAAGTGACAAACAAGTAGTCATATTAGCATAAAATTGCGAAAATAGAAAAAAAAGTTTCTGTTAGTTTAAGTTAGCTTCAGCCTGCCAGAAAGCTTTCGACAAGCCTCAAACATAATGTCCATCTATACAAATTCCTGAATATGGCCTAAATAGCATATTAAAGATACTTTTAGTAATGAACATTAGATAAATTTGCTTTTGTTCAGAATAAGTTAACTTTTCGGGGTTAGTTTGAATTTAAGATAAGTAGAAGTGTTTATAGTTGCAATGAAAGGTGTAATTAAGTAGAAAAAGAACGGTTAATTCCTGCACAATTTTACAAAAAACATTTATCTAATGCTCCGTTTTTGATAAAAAAGATGTACATTTTTGTAGAAAAAGAAAATGTTTTTTAATATTTAAATCTCCAAATTTATCGAAACTATAATATAGCTTAATACTGCTTAATACTCTGATTTTCTAAATTGCTGAATACAGACATACGGCTAACCATAGCTTTATTGGGAAAATAAATAGTTCAGCACTGTCCTTTCCAATTTTTTTTAACCAAGTGCTAAACTGATAATATAAAAAAACTGCCTCGTGAGTAGAATAAAGGGTTTTCGAGGAAAAATAGATAGGTGTAAAATTGTCCCAGAATTTTTTTAAATGTGGTCTTTTTCTAACATGCCTCTATATTTTGCCTCTATTTTAAAATTCCGAACTCAACAACAGGCATGCACAAGGATAACCCCGAATAAAGAATAAATTGTACAGAAGAATCCTCAAGGGATTTGTACCATTTCTTTTTTCACAATATTTAAGACAGTTATACAATTGTAATATATTGGACAACTATTAGTAAAAAGATCCAAGGCGTTTTCCAAACATAAAAAAAAATTTATAAGAAAACTGTGCTCTTTTTTGGAGAAAGCAAATGGTACAGCACCGCCCTTTCCTATTTTTTTTAAGCAAATACCAAACTGAAAATATCCAAAAATTCCCTCGTGAGCTTCTTTTTAGAATAAAGTGTTTTGGAGGAGGAACAGATATATGTAAATTCGACTCACAATTTTATTTTTTTAAATGTGGTCTTTTTCTAATATGCCTGCTGTTTCATTAATAAATGGTACGCTGCCACCTGCCCAACAAACTATATTTTGTATCTATTTTAAAATAGCGAATTAAACAACAGGGGTGCACCAGCATAACTACGAATAAAAATAAATTGAACAGAAGAAACCTCAAGGGTTTTAGTCAATTTTTTTTAAGACAGTTGCAAAATTGTAATATATTGGATTAATGTTAGTAAAAAAGTCCAAGGCGTTTTCCAAATATGAATAAAAAAATTGTGTTTTTACACTACCTATTATTTATTTTATTTTTTCGAAAAACGATTAATATAGTTAAGTTTCTAAATGGTTTTCGTTAACAATCCTTTTGTTGTTAAGTTAAAATGGTGAATTATTTGGGGTTAGGATCCAGTAAAAAAAACAAAAGACTATTTTTAAATAGTCGACGTTTCGCAACTTTATTGTTGCATCTTCAGGACATATATGCAGATTCTATGTCCAGCATGAAACCCATATTATCAGTCTTTACATATTCCGTTTGTCCGCAGATATTTCCCAAATATTAAGTTTCTAAATGGTTTTTTTAACAATCCTTTTGTTTTTAAGTTAGAGTGGTGTATTATTTGGGGTTAGGATCTAGTAAAAAAAAACAAAAGACTTTTTTTAAATTGTCGACATTTCGAAACTTTATTGTTGCTTGTTGCATCCTCAGGACACATATATAGATTCTATATCTCGCATAAAACACATTTTTTCAGTCTTTACTTACTACGTTGGACCGCAGATATGTCCTTAGGTTAGAGTGGTGTATTATTTGGGGTTAGGAACCAGTAAGAAAACCAATGTCCTTTTTTTAAATTGTCGACGTTTTGCTATTCTATTGTTGCATCCTCAGGAAACATATATATATATATATATATATATATATATATATATATATATATATATATATATATATATATATATATATATATATATATATATATATATATATATATATATATATATATATATATATACATATAAGAGCGAAATCGCGATCGTCGTTTGACTCAACTGGATCAATATGTCTGCTGTGATGCAGAACATGTCCCAAACAAGGATCATTTTCTTGTTATGACGTTGGTGTACGTGGAATGAAAACATACTATCATAATATATATATATATATATATATATATATATATATCTATATATACAGTGTGGGCCATTTTGATGATGCATGTACGGGGATCAAGGACAGTATAAGTAAAGTAAAAAAATCCTATTAATTGATGTGTAACAAGTTTATATTTCCTAAAGAAAAACCATCAAAATGTTAAAAAATCGATTTACTGTAGCAGGCTTTGGATCGCCATGGTAACAATATTATTTTTTTGTGTTTGATTGTTTAATTTTTTTCACGTTTCAAAGTTTGTTAATTATTTTCTGCTATCTTTTATTTTAAATTCTTAAAAATGGGTTTTTAAGAACTTAACTTAAGAGAAATTAGATATGCTGGAGTGTTATATTAAAAACAATAGAAATGCGGTTTTAGCCTTAAATAATTACGCTGATACTTACCCAGAGAGGCAAAAACCAAACGAAAGGTATTTTTCAAAACTTTCAAGGCCTACAAAGTATAACAAAGACAATAACAATCGTGACAATCAAGTTATAAATTACTTTACCCAAAACCCAACTTCATCGACAAGAATAAACAGTACAGAGCTAGACATTCCTAGGACAACACTTAGAGGGATTTTAAAGAAAAATAAGTACCACCCATACAAGCCGACCATTGTTCAGGGGGCTCACTGAAGAAGATTTTCTAAGGAGACTTACTTTTTGTAACTGGTACATTAACAAATGCCAGGAAAATGTAAATTCTAGCAGTGCCATTATATGACGAAACATATTTTAGTAAATGTGGAATCTTTAACAAAAACAATCGTCATCATTGGGCAACAGAGAATCCTAGATTGTTTGCACAACGTAGGTTGCAAACTAGATTTAGCATGAACGTTTGGTGTGGTATTTACGGTAAAATAGTTTTTCATATTAGCTGGTTTAACTGCTTTATACATAATCTTGTATTTTCAGGTAATTGACTTATAGGTCAATTTTTTTGCCAGCATACTTTAACTGGTGAAAGATATTTAGATATGCTAGAATACCAAATTCTACCAGCAATTAGAGATGCAACACAATACGAATTTCATAATGTTTGGTTTCAGCAGGATAGCTGCCTAGCCCATAATTTCAGGGCGGTTAGAGATTTATTAAGAAGAACTTTTGGGGACTTGGATTTCTTTTCGTAAAAATTAAGTTTTTGAATTTAAACCTACCGAGACATTGGCCGTACTCGAAGAGAGAGTTCAGGAAGTGTTTGCTAATATTAACAGAAACACACTTAGACGAGCGACAAATAGTGTTTTAAAAAAATGTCGTGCTTGCGTTACAAATCTGTGTGTCCTGAGGATGCAACAGTAAATTGGCGAAACGTCGGTAATTTAAAAAAGGATCTTGGTTTTTTTACTGGATACTAACCTCTAAATAATACACCACTCTAACATAACAACAAGATAATCGTTAATGAAAACCATTCAGAAACTTAATATATGGGATATTTGCGGACCATCGGAGTAGGTAAAGACTGATAATATGAGTTTCAAGATGGTGAAACAAAATGACGGCCAAATAATTTTTTTTTAAATCAGCGTAAAAAATTATGTTCAATTGATTTTGAATTTTGCAGAAAAATTAAATGTGAATAAGGGACACTTATTAAATTTATTTTAAATTATGACCAAAAGCCAAGTGTGGCACAGGTAGAAAGGAATTGGTTAACATATTTTGATGAAACAAAATGGCGCCCAATAAAAATGAAAAGATAGTATATGTAACACATGTATACTGTGACTATGTACTGAACCAACTTGGATCACACTTCACTCTTCCCAATAAAAGTAATAATTCATAACAAGGGAAGGAAGAAGGAATTTACCGATTTTTTAAAACTGTTTTACGCTTTTTATATTGGAAACGAAATACATAAAAACAAATGAATGAGTCAACATTTTCTTAAATGTAATAAAAATCAAATTTTTGCTCGTCTGTATATTATTCATAAAAAATTTACCTATGTATGTGTTTGAAGTTTTATAGGGTAGCCCAAACAAAGTTACCAACATCAGCATATTATATTTAAGTGATGCATACTACATTCATAAATAAATACGGACAATTCAATGGCAAATTTTGTTTCGTCTCAAGAGGTGTGGTTACTGGTGTAAAACCTCGGACATACGGTGGATCAGTAACCATTTTATGGCTTTATTACTACTTTGCCTGATTGGCTATCAAAATGCGTACATCCGTTTAAATTTGTTTTAATAATTTTAATTCGAATTACGAAAAATTTGAAAAAGAGATCACATAGAGTTTGAAATACAAAATTTCGAAAAGAAAATATTCGAATTAAAAAAATTTCAAAAACAAGATGTTCGAATGCAAGTTATTTCGAATCACATACACCTCGAGACTAAAAATTTCTATAGCAAGATGTTCGAACAACATAAAAATCGATAAAACATTAGAATGAAAACGTACTGATTGAATGACAGTAAATGCGAATATCTATATTATCTATCTAAATTTAATTGTCAAATTAAAAAGAATTCAACATTAAAAAAATCCGATGATAAAAACTAGCCGATAACCATACCAAGGTATTTGGTAAGTGTTACGGGAGTGGATACGTTTATAACTCAACTGAAATAAAGTTAAGTAATATCAAGCTTGCTTATAAGCTCACGGCCACTTCATTAGCATTACAATTCTGCTCTACATAATATAATATAATTACAAAAAATAAAAGTATTCACAATGTATTTTACCAGCAAGTATTTAACTATCTGGCGAAACAGAAATTGTGTAAAGCATCAACATTTTTTAACCAGTATAAACAATATTTTAGAGTATGCGGGTCTAAACTACTCATTAACGAGAATAACAATGTCTTAAATCTCAGAATAAATAATATTGCAATTTCTATCGCAAATTTGAACCTGTTGGAAGATATTTATTCCTTGAACTCTAAGTAATATGATCAAAATGCAGCATGTTGCAAAAAAGCCCTCACGAAATTTCTTCAGTATGGAATAATCAATAAAGTAGCTCCTTCCAGTAATAAATTAACCAGCCATTAATGTTACTCATTAATACTTAGTGCACCGTGTAATTCCTTGTTGTAAAAAGTTCGTTCTATCTAGCTAGAAAACGTTATTGTAAACATGCTTTTTTACAATATTTAATAGAATAAATTAGTAAAATACGCTGGATAAAAATACATACATTAATTAAGAGGCATATGCTATTTTCATATTGTAGTTAACAAAGAAAGTTCGTTAATACTTTATTATAATTATATTAAAATACAATTAAGTATTCTATAATTGCGGTACACCATTTATGATTTTAAAGAGAGCTTATTGGTTGAAGACATTTCCAACGTTTTAAACCAATAGCTCGCACAAGAAACTCACCAAAAAATGAACTGCCTACAGGGCAAGTAGGAAAGATTTGTTGAAAAATCTAACTATTTGAGAGAATTTGTTAAAACTAAGGTTGGAAAAGAATAAGCAATTTGCAAGCTTTAATTGTAAAGCCTCTACATAAGTTTTGTAATCATCAGGAGAAAGTTAAGGGCAGATGGATTCTAGAAGAGGGTATCAAATAGTGATCCCTACGATATTCTCGTTTCGAGACGAGATTCGAGACGATACTTTAAATTTTCCTTCCGAGACAAGTCAAGACTTTCAAAAAGTATCGTCTCAAATCTGGCACGAGAGTCTCGAAGTATCGCAGATAAAAATGCCAAATATTAATTAATTATTCTAATTATCGCGAATGTTATTGATACATATTTTTTAAATCCGCATAATAGCGAATAATATGTGTTTACAATAACATTGCCTCGGACAAACGAAAGAAATTTGGTGATTACCTGCTCTTTTTAATATTTATTTTAAAATTGCAAGTCACAATGTTACGACTATCATCTTTAAAAATAAGGCCTTACATTCTATTACCTTAAAGACACATTAGTCCTTTCAAACCTGAGTGTACCAAATCCCTTATTCTTTTTATTGTCATTAAATTTTGTCATTAGATGAGTGTTTTTTTCATTTTATAAAAAGCCGTTTTAGTTATAGATCTGTCAATAAAGACGGTTAGAGCTTGTTTTTTTTTTGTTTGGGTTGGTTTAAGTTGGTAATGTAAAAATAAAATCACTAAGTCTAAGTATCAGTCAAATATTAAAAAGATAACACGCGCGTTTCGCGCCTGCGAGCATCATCGGATCTACAATAAATGAAAAACCTAATATACCGATATTCATACAAGTAACTCTTGCTATAGTTACCTTAAAATCAATAAAGAGAAATGTCCAAATACATATTAAAAGATAAAATAAAGACACAAAACACACGCTACATACTAGACAAAAAACAGCAAGAAGCGGTTAGGTCTCGTAGCTAATTTGAACATTGTTGTTTGCATATCTCCGTGATGGGGTTAGGTCGAGGAGAGGGTAACTCCAAAAAATTTGCATACGGCTTTATAGTTTTGTAAATTATATGCATACTTTTGAATGAATGATAAGACTTTTAAGAGACTTATAAAAGATTTTAGGTGAATTTTAACTATTTAATAAGATTTTTAAGTGATTTTAAAGTTTTTAATATAACTAAAATAAGGATGACTTTCAAGTCTTCGTAGATCGGAGTAAATTTAAAGTCATCTAGAAGATTTTTAAGTGACTTAATCTTTCCAATTATATTTTCTATGAATAACAATTGGTTAATTTTATAGCATCATTTCCTCAGGACGACATACTAAACGTTTCTAAAGAACCGATGTCAGTACTTAAATCTGTGTTTTAAATTTTTATTAGGCTGGAATATTTTTTTAGATTTTGGTACTTGCCACTGAGTTTAAAATAACTATCATTTTACTGTAAATTTGACTATGTTAGGAATTATACTTTATAATACTATCATAATATTTCAAATTACATAATATTTAATGATTATCTTTTTTTTTAAACTAAGCAATTTGTGTATTCAGAAGTACAGATTGCATTTTTTTCTGTATTTTATTTTGTTTTTGTTCATTGACATGAAAATTAGAACCGATTTTATTATTTGTATTTCATGTATCTATGATCGATTTTCGTTTTTTTTTTCTATTTATCTTGTTAGATTATTATGTTTTTGTTCAATAAAATACAAATTAGAACTGATTTTGTTTGTGTATTTTATTTAGACAGGAAACTTAAAAATTTTGCCAGACTTTTGCGAGATCTTTGCGAGACATGAGGCGAGACGAGACTTTTATTGCGAGACGAGACATTCCACTTTTCTTACGAGACAAGACGAGATTTTTAAAAGTCTCGTCTCGTCTCGTAAATATCGCTAGGATCAAATTTTCACTTGGCGAAGTCACGGATCTATTAAAAGCGCGTTTTCGTAAGGCCTACATTCAATCAAGTCGAGTATGTTTATGGAATGGTTAGCCACTAACGCAATCAAAACAGCAAAGAAAAAACCCGAATTTTGTCTTTGATATGTCGATGACACTTTTATGTAAGATAAGATAACGACAACTTTAAATTCCTAAATCTCTTAAATAATATCCCAACCAGCACTGTTAGTCACGTTACGTATCGGGGCCTAAATAAAAAACTTTAAAGTTGTAATTACTAGTGGTGGGATTCGTTTGTTGAAATTATATTATACAGGGTATTTTATTTAAAATAACAAAGTCGATTATAATTTTTTTACTTTCAAATTGTCATTTCTCATATCTTTTATTAAACCCTGACGGTTCAGAGAAAACTATAAAACTTATGAATTTAACATTTTCTGCTAGCTCTAAAAATAAAGCATATAAACCTCGAATATCCTGTACAATAAGCGAGGGTTTTTGAAGCATAAATTAGCCCAGAAGTTGATACCACAATAAGGATGATGAAAATCTAAGATAAGAATGTGCAATATATTTTAACTTAAATCAAACGTTCAGATTTTACATCCTTTAAAAGTCTGAGATGGATTGTTAATGTTCAAACAATAATATCTCGAAAAGAACTGACCATCATTTAACCTAGCTCATTAATAAAATGAGAGGGAAACAAATCAATAAATCCACGGTAGGGTAAAAATTAGACCCACCATGAAATCGACACTCTACATAAGAACCTAAAATATGCACAATATATTTGCCTAGACACTCTAGAGATCAAATTTTTAATTAAAAAATAAGTATTTTATATAGTGTGTTAACCGAAAAGCAACCCGCTTATATTTGTTATACATTTTTCGGTTCCTCAAAATTGTTTCGCTAAAACTGCCCGATCGACCCCCCGATTAAACACATAATTTATTCTTTAATAAAGTTAATATTGATTTTTCAAGAATACTAATTAACTTTAATATTTAAATCTAAAAATATTTTTTTTAAAAACAAACAATAGATTTAAAAATATGTTTTTTTATGTTTCACAGTAACCCTCATATAAGGACCTTTATTAAATAAGGCTATGAACGAAAAGCGATAATATAATAAATACTATCGTTTTCTAATAATATATAATATTATATTAGATATCTTGCTGACGAGAAAGATTTTACTATATTTATTATGCAGTAATTTGATTTAGCTTACTCTATTCTAAAATGGTTCTTATTGACATGCTATCCGTATATGTAAGACGAGCTGAATAGTGGGTATGGTGACTCTTTTAACGAGGGCTGACCGTAGACTAATGTATTCTACGCCGATTCTCTACTCGTTGTCTACGTATACGTAGATCTTTGTCACAGAAACCATGTAGACAGTACGGTCTATGTAAACGACAACAATTTTTAAAATATTTATTATTGTTCTCATCTGTAAAAGTTTCTTTGGATTATAGTACAAATATTTTCTCAGCTAACTATTTAAAATTTCAATATAATAAAAATAAGCATAACAATAATCTTCGTTAAATATGATAAACATCAAAAGTAGGAAAATATTAACGCGGCAAGAACTAGTATATAGTAGAAAATGGATTTTTTGGGATGACCGCTAAAGCCATGGAATTTGGCTAACTACAGACATGTGTTTTTGACTTAAGGTGTTCATCAGTACAGTCAACTAGTTAAAAGACGAGTACAACTGCCGCCAAAATGAATACACAAAACAATACCAGAGTTATTTACAGGAACAAAACCGACATTTGTGATTACCAAGAGAACATCCAAAATCTTTGCCAAACTTGATACTCTATTTACCACGGAGCAGCATATAACCACTTGTGGCGAAATTCATAACCCAAAATTAAAATATTAACGCGTCAAGAACTAGTATATAGTATATATATATATATATATATATATATATATATATATATATATATATATATATATATATATATATATATATATATATATATATATATATATATATATATATAGTACCTACAATTAACACGCATATAATATATGTTCTTTGTCCCTCTCTTTGGTGCAAAGTCCTGAACCCTAATAAAACTGCCACCAAATACAGCTTTCGAGATGCTTTTGTACAGCCGCATTTTGAGGACCATGTAACCAAGAAATCAGTCTTTGAAGAAATGCATAATAGCTGGGGAGCTCGTCACAAAAATATGATGTAATATTAGGAGTGTACATGAGGCAGCACCTACTCGTAAAGACAGGTAGTGGGATACATGGCGGCTGCTCGCTTTGAAGTATGTCCTAATGGCTAAAAAATATTGGGTTTGTTTTCTAATCGAGCATATATTTCTCTGAATTTTGGTTTTCTTTACCTACGGCGCGCCATCTTACTTCTTTTCGCAAATATTTTTTCACAGATCGACAAAGTGGGTTAAGAACATGGCCAGCTATGTGACTTCGTTAAGGTCCTGATCGCGAAAAACTACACCTCAGAAAAAATTTTTTTAAGTGCTTATGGCATCATCTTTCATCAGTTCCTGCTCAGAAATCATAGTTTTGACAAATTACTGTTGACAAGTGATTTTTGGCATTGACATGGACGGTAGTCCTAAAAGCACTTGGAGCAGCAGCGTGCGCTTTAAATCTGCATTTCGAGCGACTGCTGACTGCGTTTGTTCCATTAAACTGAAGTGCGACTGTATTGTTTTCTTTAATATAACGTAATTAAGTATTAAACAAATTTTCGACCACTTTCTCACGTTTGTAGGAAGGGAAATACTAATATTCCGAGACATCAGTGCTCGAGTAGGAAGCAAACCCAATAGTTCTTAGCTATGAGGTCAAACTTCAAAGCGCGCCGCCGCCAGGTGTCTCACCACCTAGCCTTGCGAGTGAGTGCTGACTCATGTACTCTTGCAGCTTTTTGCCACGACCTCTCGGGCTGTAAAGAGATTGAAGTATTTAAGTCATATAATGCGAAGTGAATCTCAATATACAGGTTACGTTAACTCGTGCTACAAATAAAATTATTTGGGAAACGAGGACCAGGCAGGAGGTTTAAATATTTAAGGTTTAGGACTACATTTAAGAACTTGTCTACATAGATTACATATCTTATGTAGTCGACGAGTTGTTTACACTAAATCGTAGACAATCACTCTTGAAGCATAAATGTCCATCCCTGCTTTCAACAATGATTGAATTGATGCCTATAAAAGAGTATTTTAGAAAGTCGCCAAAGCAAAACAAAATCCTAAAGAATCACAAGGAATATTTTTAACCCATAATCCCATAAGTTACATGTGGGTCAGGACGGAAGAGGAGTGAGATGTAGTGTAAAATCGCTCAGAAAGCATGCTCTTAATCGCAGGTAGTAACAAGCACTAAACAATAATAATAATTTTCTAGTATATCACATGTAATATTAAACTTTCGTGTACCGTACGTAGCCAGCTAAATGCAAAAAGAATTTTGCCGACGGGGTGACATGTTTAGACAGCCAAACCTTACAGTAATTCTAATTTCGAATGAAAATCAGCTAGATCTGATTCCCACCAATATGTAAATGACATCACGTTTTGAAAATCTTACAGTTCTATGATTCAAAATTATCTAGACCAATGCAGAAATAGTATATATTTTGGAGACCAGAAAATTCAAATTCCAACAAAAACACGAGTCCTAGAAGCAACACTTACCGATCTAATATCTCATGCTCGCAAGTTATGACTATAATTACATGGGCATTTACAGATCAATAGTGTATTATTAATATAATAATAAGATATATTTAGAATTACAAAAGGTAGAATTTGCAAAATGTATTCAGTTTATCTGTAATAATAGTCTGAATGTTTTATATTCGATCAGGAAGAAAACGTGTTTGCCGAGAAGTAATGTCCCAGATTTATTGTTGCATAAAATTGATAGCTATTTAGACATAGGGTCTACAGATCTATATCGTAAGGTTTTCATAGATAATTTGTTATTTTACCTTCGAAAATTGGTTTTCAGCTTATTTATGTCGATATGCAAAGTACTATTCATAAAATGTATCTTTTACACAGGGTCACTGTTTATATTTTGAACGGGGTCTACAAGCTTTATTCTACAGGTACAAAAATGAAAAAATTCTAAGGTTGTATCTGAACTGCCCAGATTTTCTAAAAGATCAAGAAATTATTACTGGAAAGCAGAAAAATGAGCATTGCTTTTATTATTTTAAATTGGGGCTTGATATTACTGGATACAAATATGTCTGGTCTGTGGCTATTTTTAAATATACATAATAAAATTGACAAAAATCCTGTTATAGGAGACAATATATTAAAAAAAGAGAAAAAATTTAACTTCTAACACATAAATGTAAAGTCAATAGGAATATATTGCCTCTTAGAGCAGTGTTTTTGTCAGTTGTTTTTAGTAATTTAATTTTTTTCTTTTATTTTATATCTTTTAAAATAAAGATTCTAGACCTCGTTTAAAATTGATATATTATTGATCTTTAATATGAGAAACAACATAATAAAGTTTAGCTTTAAAACAACTGTTCTTAAACACCTAACCGATGCTGAACAATGCACATGCAATGTATCTCAATTATCTCTATTAAAGATAGGGGGATGCTGTTTTCGCGACACAGTGCTACTTTTTCGTTATATGAAAGATTAAATTGAATGCAAAGACGTAGTTAGTTTTTTTTTTTAGGGAACTCAAATATGGATTACAGATCAAACTTGTATATATAACACTTAATATTTATTTTTAATAATAGACCCGGAATGAAATTATTAACAAAATAATAAAAATTTCACAATTTGGCGGTGGCTAATTTTGAACTTATATCGAAATCTGATAGTTGTATACTGCTTTACGTCGTATTTTATTATTTAAATAAAAGCTAATATCAGAATCTATGAAAATTACGAAAATTTGACATGTTACTTATATTTAATGTAATGATAACACAAATGAAGCTTCTGAATAATTTTTGAATAGGTGCCTCTTAAGTTTTTAGTTACCAAAGTTTTAAAACAATTTTCACGTTTTATTTTAATTGATAGGTACCCAGAAAAAAAGGCAACTTTCGTAGATATTTTTTTAAGAATCAGAAAAAATTTACAAGATTATGGAGGTTTTATGCGTGCACGACCAAAAAATATATAACAAAGGAAATCAAAAAACATATAAGGTTTTTGGCTTCTGTGGATGGAGATTTTATGTCTTCGTAACCAAAATTATATATCTAACATAAGAAATCAAGGAACAGATGTTTCGGGTTCCTGTGTAGGCGAAGCCATCAAATTCATGTCGCGTCGTTGAAATTCAAGTCTGGTGTTTGAGGAACAAATACAAATATCGACTTTATGAAATAAAAATGGTACCATTTGCATCCTAGCCATGCGGATCGACGCACTGTGGTTCCTTTTCGCTTTACCGCGGAGCATAAGTCCAAAAAATGAACCTGACAATTGACACGAAACAACAAATTAAATCGTCAGTGACTTCATCAAGGTATCCTATGAAAAACCAATGAAGTTCAAAAGGGCTACCGCCTCGTTACCGTAGTGACCCAAAGATGACAGTGTCAACATTTAAAGTTCTCGTATAATATTTGTGTTATATAAAACGAATATTCCCCAATTAATTGTATATTGTTTTTTGCTAATAGTTTTAAAAGTAAGTATTTATATTGATAATATAAATTTGTAATAAATTACAGCAAAATTTGTATAAAGAGGAAAAAGTAATTTTTTTTTGTAGATTTTTGCTTCAATAGAAACTCTCGATCACTCCCGCTAAAATTGTAATACCATTTAATAAATACACCATTTCTTGTAATGTTTGCTGTTACAGTTAGTCTGAGTGTCTGAGCATTTTGCAAAAAAAGTCATATTTACTTCGTCTTGTTATCAAATTTAATGTAATAAGATTGATCTCATAAGCCACCCAGTAAAATTCCAATTATGTTTTTGAATGACATGTTATTATACGGGATGTTATTTTGACCATGCTACAAATTTCTAATTATAAGTTTATATAAACATGGGTCCGTAGATCTTTCTTTCTCGATATACAGGATGTTGAAATGCAATTGTTATTTTCGAGTTTATAAACAAAATTTGTTTTGTGGGGTGAAAAATTATAATTTGGTTTTAATTTTTATGTAGTACACAGAGGGCGCTACGTACGCTTTCATTATGTATTCAGTTTAATTGGCGCAAAAACCTTTTTGGTCTTTAGACGCCTAGGATTTTTTATGGATATATTTTCTTTTTACTTATTTTCTAAGCAAAAAAGGCATACTTGCAGAACCACTCTAGAGATACCCGTTTCCAAGACATTTGCAAATATCTGCATTGATGTATATAGCTGAGTACCTTAGACGCTACATTATGTTGCTGAGAAATGTACAATAACTGAGTATGTGACAAATTTCATCAAAATAATTGTTTTTCTAGTGCGTTGAAAACCGATTCGTTACCGAAATACAAGGTGTTGAAAAGCCGGAGAAATATCGGTTTTTGCATTTCGAAAACCAAACATCTGCGGCCCTATGTTTATATTAAAATTTTGTCTTTTTTTGTGCGTCCTATATAACCTAGAATTAGAAATGTGGTCAGATTACTACAAATGGTAAGACTTTTTTTTTCAAAAATGTTATCTGTTTTCTAAGCTGTTTTGCAGAAATACCATAGACTATACCATAAGCCTTGGTATTTGTTTAGTAGATAAGACGACTTCCAAAAAAAATACACAGAACTTAGAGTTTTCATTTTAAAATTTGTGTAGTAAATATTAAAGAATTGTCTATGTTTTTAAAATTGAAATAAGAAATATCATATATATGATAAGATTATTAAATGTTTTATACAAGAAGAGTGGGAATTTGAATTCCTCTGCAGACATTTTATCCTAATTGTTATAATTGAATGTCACTAAGAATTTTCTAATAAATAATTGAATTGTCTAAGTAGCGTTAATGTCAATATTTTTACATAGCAATTATTTTAAGACTAGCTAAATGTAAAACTATACGGCATTAAAATATGTATTCAAATTATTCCTAATAATAACACACATATGATACCCTGTATAAAGATACTTGTGTCATTTTAGACTCAGTTAAAACAGTGTGGAAAAATCATACAAGCAAAGTTAGGTATAAACATTTTTTATGTCGTGTCCCAAAAATAAATAACAATTGTCAATTTATTTAATCACACTCTCTAAGTATAGGGATTAAATTTTATATATATTTTATATTTTATTGTTCTAAAAAAATGATGGAATAATTATTTTCGCTACATATTTCTTAAAAATAATTGTTCCACTAGAATTTCATTTGGAACCACTGTGCGACGTTTAAATTTTTGCAATTGGTTTATTGAACAAATTTGAAATAATATTAATTTTGCAAGTTCATGGTGCCACTTTCTGAATTCTAGCATTTTTAACCGCCATAATACTAACTATCATGTTATTTTTGAACGGGAATAATAAGAACATTTTGGTTTTAGCGTTGCATGTTTTATTTTAGGAAGACAAATAGCATATCGCATCTCTGTAGGAAGTCTTGAAAATGTTGAACCTGAATTACTTGACATCGTATCTTTAAATCAATTAAACAACATCTACTTTCAAAAAGATTTCACCTAGTCACAACTCCCATATTATCAACCATCTTTTGGATATTTTTCTGAAAGGTAGATTGGCACACACGGATCGATAAGATGGCCAGCACAATCACCAGGTCTTTGTGTCTTAGATTTTTTTATAGGGTATTTTGCATAATAAGATTTACAAGACTCGCGATCGTTCTATAGAAGAACTTCCTGATGCCTTCGCGTCGTTCAATATTTCTTCTGAATGCATTAAAAACAATCACAAAATTGTGTGAATATGTCATTTGAAAAAACGGCAATCATTTTGAACAGTTTCTATAATATAAACAGGGTGATTTTTTTTAATTTTGCAGCATTATAACCACAGACAACTTTTAAAATCGTTATTATTTTGTTAATAGAAAGAGTGTAGTTTTAGGTGCTTAAATATATATACATATATATATATATATATATATATATATATATATATATATATATATATATATATATATATATATATATATATATATATATATATATATATATATATATATATATATATATATATATATATATATATATATATATATATATATATATATATATATATATATATATATATATATATATATATATATGGCTTAAATCATTTTCGCCCTGCTAGGAAGTCTTGATATGAGTTTATGCTAAGGATACTCAAATCCCTAAGATCTAAGTATCATCAGCATAAACTTGCTTTTTAGTTAAGTCTCCTTATAAACGTGCGGAGCTCTAGATTTAACAATTTTGGCAGAAAGCACAAAATAACTGTATATAAGGCTGTGACTGATGGTGTCAAATACTTTAGAGAAATCCATCACCACCAATGCTCTTAAATCTGTTTTACCTGTACTTTACACAATATCATTCGTTAACTAAATTAAAGCCGTGGTGGTGCTGTAGCCTAATCTAAAGCTAAATTAATGGGGGCATATGGCTTTTTTTAATTAAATATGTCACCATTTTTTTATACATTTTTATCAAAAGTTGTTATTAGAATTATGAGTTTATACAAATATTGGGTACGTTTCTGTTGTAGGCTATGTATTGGATATAGACGTTTAAAACCAGAGTAGTTTATTCGAAAACTTGATAGCTGAGACCTTGCAGCTTTTTTTGATCTAATCAGACCAATAGAAGTTGCTCTACTTATGCATTTGTAAAACAAGTTTTAACAAAAGTAAATAAATTGCCCTTCAGTTGTTCTATAATGACAAAATTCAGGATCCTCTTCTCCTATAAAACCACCAACATGTTTGCACAATGCAACCCGAGGTGAAGAACAGTTCCTTCTTCACGAAAATTTCTAGTAGATTGACTCTTCACTATTAAGGCTGTTTAAATTCAGAAAGTTTTGTAAATAATTAGAAATGGACGTGCACATAGATATCCGCTAAATATCGACGCAAAATGTGTTATCCCAAGAAGGACAAACTTCAACATCATATATAAACAATTTTATTTTTAATCGGATTTACCACTGAATATTTTCCACCCCGGAGTATCAACCCATCAGCGGGCAGAAAGTTAACCCTGCAAGTTTTAATGGAAAGGAGGTCCATTCAGACCTCGTTTTAAATGCTCTTTTCAACGTTACTATTCTGTTAAATTTTGTTACCGAGAAATTGTTCTGAAAAATTAAGAAATACAGTTGTTTGTCTTTGCATAAAAGCACCTTATAATTCAAAATTTGTTCCGATTTTGCTAAAACTTTAATACAAATTAAAGTCATCAAAGAATTCTCGTGTAGGTTTTTTTCTACAGAAAAGCCTACGAACTATTTGATTTAATTTAAAAAATGTGGATTATTCAACCGCTAAAAGAATTATAAGAATTAAGTTATTTTATGAAAACAACACATGTCCTAACACAGCCATAGCCACTGAAGTGTTAATCAATGACGTACAGGTAGGAAGAAAATATGTTTTAGGAAATTGACAGAATGAAACCACTAGAATAACAGTTTTAAGTCATATGGATATTGATCCAACCTTGAGTTTTTAGAACTGGGCAACAATCAGGTATAACTTGAAGTAGTATTCACAGAATATTAAATACTCACAAGTTTCATCAAAGACAGACTATCCTTCGAATAGACAGTCTCTCAAGTAGTTTCATAAATCCGATACATTCAATCGCTTGGATTGCTAACATCTACTTATTTATTTGCTTTAAAAAGTCAAATAAGATTGCTGGGAATATCATAAAACCGATCGATAAACGAATTTAATCAGCAGGTCTGGAGGCCGTGCGTCGCGGACTGGCCACTCTGGCTATTGAGCTTCGCAGTAACCTCTCGATGGATCTCAGCAATATTGAATACGATTCAAAGGTGAGATCTATTTAAGAGGTCTTTTATTTTTTATTTGTTAAATCGTCTATTCGAAGTACGATCAGTCTTAGGTTTTATTTTTATAAAGTCATCCTTGCACTCGAAATAATACGACGACTACGTTTTGAGGTTGCAATAATGTGAAGAAGCAGTATGATATTTTAAAGCCAAATTTTAATTTAAACCTAAGCTTTTCGGATTATTGTACAGTTTTCCTTAATAGAAAGGTGCATCATGACAACTGCCGATGAAATCATCTAACTAATACAAAAAACATTAAAGACAAGGACAATATTAAGAAAACCTGGTCGTATTTCAGCAAGATAGAGCTCCTCCGCACTATGCTTTGCGTGTAAGATGGTTTCTCGATGTGACATGTCCTGGTAGTTGTACTAGTTCAAAGTAAATTATTCAGTGGCCTGTACGATCAAGGGAGTCCCACTGGATTGATTTCTGTGTACTGTATATTGTACTCACTGAGATTCGTTGTGTATGTTGCAATAAGGAATTTTAAATGAGTGCCGCAAATAACAATAAAATATTCATTATTTCATGGAAGCAAGTGGTGAGGAAAGTCAACTCTAAATTAACCAAATTTAATAAACTTGGTGTCGTTGAGAGGACAATATAATATGCTCTAAAACGAAAAATTGTAGAGGTCAACTATGACCACGCTGCCGTGCTGATGTGGAGCGGTGGAAAATATGTGGTAAATGATTTTTTTAAAGATTTAAGTACTTTGAGTCGTACAGCCATTTCTGCGTATACAAGAGATTAACCTAAATTAACTAGTAATGGTGTAGATATAGAATTACGTCAGCATAACCTTTCTTAAACAGATATAAACATATTATGTTCGCGGCAATAAAATCTATTGTAACGTTAAAAACTGGAATCATTTTAAATATTGTCCATATCTTACAAATATAATAAACCTAACTTTTTAGTTATTTTAATTTTGACGTCCTGCTGCAGGCATTTATCTCACTGCCCAACAAAAGAGAGACAGGGTAAATTTCGAGGACCTAAATGTCTCCTTATCAGATCTAACTTGATTATTATTAATGGTTATTCTCGGATGTTAGTCGCGCAGTTACAGCTGATTAAGATATATGTTTGTCTGTAATCCACCGATTATAGGGGTCCTACTTTGAGCAGATTATTTTAAAACGGGCTGTAGAGAAAATGTATCATTATTAAAAATAAAGTTGGTTTTGCAATATAAAGTTAAGTTTATATTCCAAAACTAATTTGCCGATTTGTTGAATGACATCCTATTACACATTAACTATTATAAACATTATTTTCAAACGTGCAAATTCTAATGTATAGAACATATTAAAAACATACCCAACATTAAATATTAGAATAAGACTTTGATCAATTGATTAATTAAATCCTTGTTTTAAAGGAGCAATTATTGTCAAGTTACTGGAAGTTAGAAAAATTAGGATGCAGACCATTTTTTTAATTGTAGCCCTTTGAGTTAGCCAAAGTTTGTATGGCTAAACCATTTGCAAGTTAAAAAAAAGTCAAGAAGTGCAATGATTTATTTTTTGCTAATATATGGTCAAAGATTGTAGAAAGAGCAACTATAAAACGTGAACTATGAAACAAAACTCGTCCTTATAATTTCTTTTATTAAATAAGATAGTTGTTGAGATAAATGACTACGCAAATGTAGTTAATTTTTTTCTACTGACATCTATTGCCATGAAAAAAATTGAATATTTTGAACGCGTTGAGGGACCAAATTTACAATAACTTTACCAAAAATTATTGTTTTTTAATGTTTGCTAAATGGATTTGAAAGGAAATGCTCCTGGTTACAAAAATAAATTTTACAAAATATAAAAATAAAATTGCCTAATATTTTTTCAGTTTTCAGATTTATTCGTGCTTTTGTAAATATTTGTTTCTTCATTTTGGCCGTAGTTACTTTTCTTAAAATACCTGGAATAAACAGCATTGCGTTAAAAAACTCGCGTTATTTATGAGGTAAATAATCATTACTTTCATTCGTCTTGCTTTTTAGTACTTTCCCAGACTCTCATGATCAATCTCTAATGAAAACCTTAGAAAATATAATATCCTTGTAAAAACAGGGAAAACTTGAAATGCCTACTTTTTAACCGATGTTTCACTTTTTCTTAGAAGTCTTCCAGTTTTTGAGAATTTTAAATATGCTTCAAAACTGGACTTTCTTCTTTAAATTGCTTTTTTACGATTTTTTTTGTAATTTTTAATTATCATTTTTAAAATGGTTTAGAGGAGTTTTGCAAGGATAATAAATTGTGTTTTATAAAAACTCACCTCAGTGGTCATATTTAGAAACAGGAGGAGTTACTGAATAAATTGCCTGTTGATCTCTCTACAATGCCTTCAAAAGAGAGGCTTATTAAATCCACAAAGTAATAATAAAATCTACAAAGCAATCACTTTGTTTAAAAGAAAGGAGTCTAGATAATGTAAAGTATAAACAAAAGGCAATTTAATTGTGTTCGCGATTTCCACTCTAAATAGCCATTGTGGTATATTCATAATTGGCTTAGCATTATGCTTGTTTGCAACAGAGGCTACCAGAGAATATACCAGATAACTGGTATGTTGTCACGACCTGGACTTTCTTGATAGTCGGGATCGTTTATAACATCGGCAATATGTTTCTCATCGATAATTAATTGATTATTTAGACTAGAAATATAAGGATTGTGTGCCTTTGAGGAGCAGAGAACGTAAAACACTTTTGAACTACTCAAAGAAAACATCACATTCACATTTTGTTTTTTTACACATTTTCGATTTTTTTTTGAAAATATGGTATCATTATAAAAACAGGGAAGCTTAAAATAAATACTTACTTTTTAACTGATTTTTTACTTTTCCAGTTATTGAGAATTTTAAATATGCTTTGAAACTGGACTTTTTTCTTTAAATTGCTTTTTTCTGCGATTTTTTTTGTAATTTTTTATTATGGTTTTTAAAATGGTTTAGACGGGTTTTGCAAGAATAATAAAAATGTGTTTTAATAAAACTTAGCATAATGGTCCTGTTTATAAACAGGGGGGTTACTGAAGAAATTGCCTGTTGATCTCTCTACAATGTCTTCAAAAATCAGGCTTTATCAGAACTTATAGTAGCAGCTAAGTCATTCGTTTGTATTTAAAAAAATCGCCAACTATTTATGATAATAAAGACAAAGGCATAGTGCCGACAACTAAATCATCAAAATTAATATCGTATACTACTATATTATCGGTACGCTAATAAAAAACAAATATTATAAAAGCGGTTGCAGTCTGACCGCGACCATTAGAACCAGTATAAATAAACAAGGGTAAAAAAGATAAAAGAGGCATGAATAATATTAGTAATGAGCATTAATCTGGTATTATTCGGATAAAATATTATTATTCTGTACAATCTATAAACCATTATGTGCTTTATTTCAGTTTATTGATTAAAAATATCTTCTTTTATAAAAAGGAGAACATAATGTTACGATACATTGAATAGATTTGAAAAAAAAAATACAAAATGTAATCAATTCGTTTTGTTGCTGGTTTAATAAATTTCGTTTAATTTGGACTAATACGATTATTTTATGGCTATAACTTGGCCAATGATTTGTTAATAATCCTGCTAAATCTGCTAAAATTTTACAAATCCAAAAAAATAATAATAGACGAAAAACCAAAAATCTATATAAAACTGTTCCCGAGATATAGCGAAGAAAGTTAAAAAGTATGTTTCGACAGGACGACTACGACCACGATAAAGAAGTTATCCCTTTAGACAAATCTCACCAAGGCAAGCTTCAGACGACAATGTTTTTTGGCATCTACTAATAGTGTAAGCTATTAGTACATACATTATATTTTCTTTAATTCTACGGGTCCACAATTGGATACAGCGTCATCCACATTAATATTAGGCACTAAGAAAAATTCTCGTAAAGAAGAAAAGATCACTAGAAAAATCAAGAATATTTGTAGAAACTCCCGAAAATATCGTTTGCCACAAAAAATTCAACATAAATATAAGGGAAAGAAAAGATTATGTAAACAGAGCAAACCTAAATAGAAAACTACTCAAGATTGCAAAAATATACCCAGAAAGAAAAATTTATGAACATGAGATTATACATTTATACTGGACACTCTTCTTTTACTATATTCTAGAACTAGAACTGAATTACCACATAGGAGACTATCTGCTAGTAAAATATTATACAAAAGAAGTTGTTATATATTTGCTGAGGTGGAAAAGAAGGTAGAATGACAATATCACTTAATCTTAAAGAGAAAGGAGGGTAGATGGTTGTTTTTTATATGTATGTATCCAGCTGTGACTCAATCGCCTAGCCTTGTTTCGTGCGTTGCCGTTTTGGCCGTACAAAAATTGTATCTCAAATATTCCACAGTTTGGAGCAGGTTTTTTTCCGCAATCGCCCATTTATCATTAGTTTTAATTATAGGCAATCTCCGCACAAGACTATAATAAAGAATTTTATCTATGTAACGGTCTTTGTATAATACCTGTCTACAGATTAATCCTCAAGCCAGGAAATTTTCTAGAGACACACGAAGCGGTAATGCTCGAAGGGAAATATAGGACTTTTGTGTCAAAAAAAAGTTGTCTGATATTGCTTTGGTGAGGTGGAAAAGAAGATAGAAGGACAATATCAGTTAGCTTTAGTAAGAAAGAAGGGTAGTTCGTTGTTTTTTATATGCATGTATCCAGCTGGCTCTCAATCATCTAGCCCCATTTCGTGTGTTCACGTCTTGAGCGTCTACTAATTTTATCTCAAATGATTATTGTGATTATTATCTCATTCCCATTTGGTACTGATTTTTCCGTATCGACTATTTTTCCTCACTTTTAGTTATAGATAATCTCCGCACAAGACTAAACTAAAGAATTTTGTCAGTGTAAGGATTTTGTATAATTCCTATCTACAGAATTAACCCTCGAACCGGGAAATTTTCTAGAGAAATGTAATGCTCGAATTGGGCATAATTCGTCCTATATGTCCGCATTAAGGGTTGTTTTGTTTGGTGAGAATAAATTAAAATAATGTGAAACTTGAAATTAATTTTGAAGAATTAAAAAATTGCCTTGTTTTTGCCTTTCGTTGACATAGTAACCTCTCTATTCCATATAGTTGACGGCTAAATAATAGCAAATATAATTAATTCACTATCGTTAATACAACATTTTGTTCTAATTAAAAATTCATTCATTTGTTACCTTTTCATGAAACTTCATTGAAACTACATTAGACGTAGAACCTAATTCGAAAACTTGTATTTTACAAACTTTTGTTAATCTGAATAGTTATTTTAAATTTTCACCGAGATGGATACTGGACTCCGACGTTTTTTTTCTAATATGGAATATATTAAACTAATACTTTTAACATTAGTGCTAAACCCTCCTGCCTTTCAGATGCACTTGCACAGAAAAATTTGTATACCAAGGGTAAATATACGTAATATTTTCAAAACCCATAATCTTAACCGAAATAGCCGTACAAAAAATAAATTCCTCCTAAGCCGAGGAATGTAGATATACCCCGAGGTAAAGCTGTGAAAGGTTGCAAAAAAACAGTTAGGATTTGTCACGGTTAACCAAGAAAACAGCATTTTAATAGCCGGCGTTCGGTTAACTGGTCTACGAGCCCTTTGTTGACTAAAAAACCTCTTTTTAGTCAACGGGAAATTATGAGCTGGGGCTCCTTACAACCGCACAATCGGCAGTGGCGTATTGGCAAACACTACATAATTTTGCAAAAAAAAGGTCTTTCGTTTTTGTTTACAACATAAAATCCATCAAAATCATCGAAGAAAAAAAGAAGATCTTTGGTTTTTGTTAATAACACAACATAACCTATCAAAATCAGCGGACTATTCACTTATAAAAACGTGGCAAAACATATAAAGTAGTATAAAATAATTTTTAATTTCAAATATTTGGCTTCGGTTAGTAGCTCTGAGGGAGAGGTATTTGCCCCCCCCCCCCACTCTAAATACGCCAGTTACAATTGGTTTATTAATTATCCGGATCCAATAATTAATCGGGTAAAGACTTACAAGAAAATCGTTTTTTTTTAACAGTGTAGTTTTAAATAAACGGTTAATCGGTCACAATTAATAATTTTGACAGCCCAACCTCGCCTAGAGGTACACCCAAATTACTTTTTAGTTAATTTTATTTCATACACCAAATTTTCGGGCCGCTTATTGAAACATATTTAAGGTATCGTGAAAAGTCGCTTGCAGAAAAATGGTGCTATGTTACTTTTTTTCTCTTTCTAAAAAATCCAAATTCTTTAAAACATCACGGAGTAATCTGTGTACATACTTTTTTGCAAATCGTGTAAAAAAAGGGTAGTGCTATCTATAAATACCTAAATAAAATGCTCTTACACATTTTTTTAACATGTTTCTAAGCAGACGATGAATAATAATTGGCTTATCAGAGATTTTTCGGCACTTTTGAGTTGAAAAGCAAACGATAGAGAACGCCAAATATATGTGCTATTTATGACACCTAATAAAAATTTAAATAAAATTATATTTGTTTATAATAATTTCATAAAATAATTTGTGCTAAATCTTTTGAGACACACGTACAGGTTAATGTACGTTATTTCAGACTTAAAACAAACGGTCCCACTCACTTGCCCAGCATGTCATAACTAATCTTAGACCGAAAGTAACTTAATATCCCTGCCACAGTACTCTCTCCTAAGATAAGTCATTTACCTAAGCAAGATATAAAACATTAAAAAGCATGTATAAAGGCAAACGAACAACAACCACGAACTGAATAAAAGAATGCGTTGTGACAGACCTTCAGGTAGAATATCCCTGAGATCTAAGAGCTCTTGTGGTACATCTCGGTGGTCCGAAACGCATTCTTTGCATTGCCCACTGTGGGACCGTCGTTTTGTGACTCTTCTAATAAGAATGGGATTAGAGAAATTCAATATTATTCAGCAGTAAGCATAATACAAAAAAGAAATTCGTAACGTTTACGTTTCATGGAGGTATTAATAAAAAATTTACGAACATATTTATTTAATAAGTTTTTTTGCGAAATCTTATTTATAAGGAGTTGTATGTATATTTTTTCAAAGTGGACGTCGTAGTAATTATTGATCGAACTGCCCAAGCTGCCTAAATACACTGAACGTCTTTAGAAGCGTTCCACGCAACATTTAATGGAATTTCGAAGCAATTGTCCTTGTTACTTAATACAAATATTTTAATGTCAGTAAAAACATAACTTTATGATTTATCTGCATATACAGTGTAACCCGAAATCACAGAGTAATATATGTAATAAAAGAAGACTAAAATGTTAGGTAAACATATATCAAAAATTGTTTTGTTAGGGAGCTACAGCCCCGAGAATGAGTCCCTGTGAAGATGGTTTCTATTCTAAATGTTTTTGAAGCGTTTAAGCACTAGCAATTTTTATACGATGAGTCGAATCTTGATATAAAAAATATCAAAACTAAATATATAAATAAGAGTTGAAGACGGAAAAGTCGCCCTAAATTTTTTTTGAGAAAATTGTTTTGATTTTACAATTTCAAACTATAAAACTTAAGGCTTTCTAGTAAATAAAGGTACTCTCGGTTTAATTCGTTAATGTACTCCGTTTTCGAGAAAAATTGATTTGAAAATTGACCCCACAATTTTCAAATTTTGGTTTCGAAGGTAATCGACCATAGTCTATCACTTTAAAATATTTTTAGGGACGCGGTGTTGTCGCTTCTACGCAAAAACCGGTGACAATATCGTTACTTTAAACGGAATACTTTGTATGTTTTTCAATTTTCAGATTCTACCTGTATTTCTGAGGAACCTTTTTAAATACATCTCTATACCAAATATGTACACGTTTTTGAAGTATTAATTAATTTTCAATTTTTTTAACGAAAACGGAACTTCAAATAAATTTGATTATGTCCCAGTCAGTGGCGCAATCAGGGGGCTATAGGGCTGCAGCCCCTCCCCAAATTATTTTTAACGAAAACGGGACTTCAAATTTGAGTTTCTCCAAACTTTAAAACAATTTTAAGCTGAAAGGTATAACAATACTTTTGGGTATTTGATGTTATGGTAATATCTTAGTAGCAGCATACAGAGTCATTCAGAAATAATGAAACTGTTTAAAAAGCTATTTCTTTAAACAAGATACCTTGTATATCAATACTGATTTAAAAATCTGATAAAAGTAGCCTTATAGCAATATATATACTTTGACTATACCTAACTCCTCAAGTTTTCGATTTATTAAACGTGTATTTTTGAACGACTTTGGTAGTAGTGGGCCATGAAAACAATTATTAGACGTCATGAAAATGTATTTGACAGAAATTTCATTCTTTCGTTTATAATTTTAAGTTAATATTGCAATGGCGGAAAATAATACATTCTCAAATACGGCTATAATGATTAAATTTATTCTGCATGGACAATGTGATAAAATGTTCAGCAAGTCGTGCAGAAATTTTAACGAAATGTACCCAGATTTGCCGCAAATAACTGTTAAGAAATTTAACAGAATCCAAAACAATTACCGATATTTTAGTTCAACTTTAAAAGCATCAAGAAATTTGCCCAGACCAGTGACTTCTAATCAAGGCGACGAAATTTACCTTTGGACTCTTTTTCATGCATATCCCCATTCTTTCATACGTAGCGCCGAAGAAGATTTGGGCATAACATTTTCAACTATACTAAGAATTAGAAAAACTTAGCATGCACGACTACAACTTTACCAGGGGTCAAGCTCTCAAAACTCAAGATAGTCCGCAAGAGTAGAGTTTCGCGAAATGTTACTAACACGTACACAGAACGATCTAATTTTTTACGCAAAATTATATGGACCGATGAGCCTTATGATCGATATAATCGTCATTGTTGGGCCACTGAAAATTCTCATGTTACAAAAGGGAAAGGATTTCAGGAAAAATTTAGTTTTAATGTCTTTTATATGCTAATGGACAATTAGACAAGGTGTCTGATATACGACGAAAAATTCCAGAAAGTACTTAGTCATTTTAATAACAGTGGTCAAAGAGTACACAGATAGTATTTCACTTGACGATTATCGAAGCTGTTATTATCAAATAGATGGGCCTCCAATTGCATTGCAGAAGTGACTGCAGAGCTAGATCGAATTTTCCATGATCGTTGGTTCAGACATTAAGGACCGTGGAATTGGCCGTCAGGATCACCTGATATTATTCCTTTGGATTTTTGTTTATGGGGTACACTAAAGGAAAAATTTTAACGGATAAAAAAGAATTAAAGTATCCGGTGCGTCAGATTTTCCAAGATATTAGTTATCATGTTATTAGAAGTACTTTATGTGACGGTGTCAATACGCGTTTATTAAAGTGTTTAGAGATTAATCGACATCATTTTGGATATTTGCTAAAAAAATCTATCTAGTGATCTTTTTTAAATATCTTTTTAATTTTTTAATGTCTGGTTTATTGCTACTTGAACCAAAATCTCTGAAATTGTTCTAGATTTGAATTGAATTATTGATATTCATTTGTAGTCAATCTAAATACATTTCGTTAAATTTTTTACACGTCCATTGAAAAATCTTATCTCACTGTCCATGTAGAATAAATTAATTTGTTATAACTGCATTTAATTAATTATTATTCTCTACCATTGTAACATTAACTCAAAATCACAACCGAAAGAATGAAACTTCTGTCAAACAAATTTTCATGGCGTCTAATAATTATTTTCAAGACCTATACTATCAAAGTCGTTAAAAAGTACATGTTAATGACACTTCATAAAGAAATGCTTCGTTTAAATTTCGTGGAAGTATAAATTAAACCTGCACGAAAATGTGTTTTTTCATACACATGTGTGTATGGTGATATTCCTGTGTAGGTAGCTGAAATAATTAATAGCGAAAGATTTTTAGATAAAATGACGATAAAATATTATTTGTATCACTATCATTGTATACTAGAGACTAGGAACGTAATTCCAGATGTTAGTGTACTAAAATTAGCACGTGAGTGATGCAAAATTTTAAAAACTTGTTAAGTGTTTTTAAATAATTTGTTACAATAAATATAAAATGTAATGGAAAAATATAAAATGGAGACAAAAATTTACAGTTTTTTATCAAAGTACCCGGATCTAGTAAAACTATCAAAACCACCCACATTCGTTCTTTACAACAGTATTTATTTAAAGTCTATCTTCAGGTCTTAAAATAGCTTGATAAAGAGTTAAATTCTGAAGAGTGGAAGTGGACAATTAATAAATATAGAACCCATTAAAAAACATTTTGTAACCTAACTAACGTTTAAAATGACTATTCAGAGATGTATTGTAATATTTACGCGTTTTCAAAAGAAATTTTAAAATATCTGTAAAGCTAAATCAGCCCTTGAGTGTTGATTCCCCGTTATATAAGATTTTTTTGCTCTAACTCACTTATATTTATACCTATTAAAATATTTGTAGTCATATCTTTTTTACCCTTATTTAGTCTATTAATACATGAAGTAAACAGGAGATAAGCAGGAATATTTTTTTCGAAAAAAAAACGATCCCAAAACAGTGCATATTTTAGTTTGATTTGTTGTTAATTTCAAAATGGGTAATTTGACAAATTATTGTGTGAATCGAAGATGGGAGATCACATGTTATTCATCAATCTAGCCTCCCTCATGTTAT
This sequence comes from Kuschelorhynchus macadamiae, assembly GCA_030620095.1. Lineage (NCBI taxonomy): Eukaryota > Metazoa > Arthropoda > Insecta > Coleoptera > Curculionidae > Kuschelorhynchus > Kuschelorhynchus macadamiae. Next base: position 637,437 of record JAUTXW010001744.1, read on the forward strand.
GGTATTCATCAATCAAGCCTTTCTAAAGCCATAGCTGGGTACAGAGAAACTGGGAATTATCAGAGAAGTCAGAAGACCAAACTCTACAATCCCTGCATATGATAGCCATAGGATATGCTAATTGCTTTCCGTTGAAAAGTCACAGCCGTATACCAGTGCACCGATGTGACGGCGAAAGCTATATGCCGTACAATTTCCGATCTACTCCTAGTATTAGAGGCAGTTCGATTATGGTCTGGGGGATGAATAAGTTTAGAAGAGTTGCACAGAACTTGTGATAGTTTATGATGGGACACTAACTGCACGTATTTGAGGAGTATTCTTGACAATTTTGCTGCTTTTGCTTCACAAATGGGCGATGGATCCACACTAATGCATGATAAAGGCCATTCGAACTTAGCCAAGATCGCCTCGCAATATTATTATTATTGATGTTGATATTCCTGTGCCTAAAAGGACAGTATATAGTCCGCACATAAATCAGATAGAACGTGTTTAAGATTACATCTACAGGCTAGTGCGTACTCGTAATGTTCTTCCACTGGACCTGCAAAAACTGGAAACTGATTTAGTAGAAGAATAGAACAGTTTATATCAAGTTGTATTCGGCGGTTAATTGAGAGCATGTCAAACCGAATCCACGCAATTATTAGACCCAGGGATTGTAACACATATTATTATTTTTTTTAATATTTTCAATTTCCATATTGTTTACTGTTACACCTATGAAAATCAATTAAGCAATTCATTTTGTGCGCAGTGTATTTTATAATCTTAAGAAATAGTGAAGTTCATGTAGAACAGTGTTTTACAATAATTAGACTCCATTAATTGCGATTACTTCTGCTGTATGGCAACATGTAGTCAGTGATGGTTGCGGCGGCGCATAATGTCCCCACAAAATCTCGCTTAATCCGCTTACTGCCAATTTGGCCTCATCGTGCCACGCTTTATCAACCAAAATTGCCTTTTCAGATCGTAACTTCGAATTTACTTAAGAAATAATTTCGATTTTAATGGCCTTAATGGCCCGCATGGCCGATAAGTCTTGCCCGCGTTATGAAGTGCTATTGTCATTGTATAAAATGTTTTCGATACTGGGGAAATATGTGTAAGCTTTTAGTCCCGCAATGTGGCTTAACGAGTTGCACGTCATTGCCACCCTTGAAAGTTTTCGAAAACAACGGTGTTTACTGAACATGTCCTCAGAATCCATTGAATATTTTCTAAAACCAAAACAAAAATCTAACAGAAAAAAATTGTACAGAGATGTTCTGTAATAGAGAACTTCAAATATTATAGCATACAAAAATATGTGATGGCATGTTTATTTATAACTTGCCTTAATTTTCAAAGTATTTCTGTAAAAAAGATCTACTTATTTAATTTGCCTGTTTACCTAACTTGGCAATTTATTATACAGGAATTTTAAAGTGTCACAATCAGATATCCGAAAAACCAAAAAAAATATTTTATTAAAAATTAGTTAAGGTGATAAAAGGGCAAGGGAGCATATTTTTAAATTTTTTTGACATTCGATACTGCGTATGTAGTAGAAATCGTAATATTTGCACTACTAGTTTCATGATGAATTTTTCAATAAATAAAAATATAGTAAAAACTACTAGGAAATACCTTAATTTTAACGACGGTTGTGATTTAAAAGGTGTTCGAAATAGCCTCCATTTACAAATATTTTACAATTCTTCTTTGACAAAAGTTGCGCACATTATTCAACAGTTCGGGGGTTAGAAACGTATGTGCTTGTCTAATTTTCTCATACTTTTGACGTGGTTGGTGCTATAGCCATAACTTCCTCTTTCTCAAAACCAAAATCTAAGAGCTCAAGATCAGGAGATTTTGCGGGTTAGTTTACTGGGCTACCACACACATCCATCTGTCTACAGAAATAACATTTGGGGTGTCTTGAAATTGGTGAGCAAGTGTTGGGAGGCACCGTCTTGCTGAAACCACACCACTAGATAGACTAGTAGATTTTATTCGTTGCTCGTACCCTCGGCCTTACAATTTGTTCAAATGGTAGACGAGAGTCTGGAATGCCAGAAAACCTATTTACTTACGATTGCGCAACTTGTCGGTAATTTATTCTACAGTCTAGGTATGGGTATTTTTTTACAGTGTGGTCAATAAATTAAGACAAGAAATCAGATTATTTCAGTTAACACACGTTGATAACTAGATTTAAATAACTAACAACAAAATCAGCAATTTTGATTCAGTTACCATTTAAACAGCTTTTTATCCAAAATTATTGAAAATCAATCAATCAATATATCTTACTAGTAACGCAAATGCAACAATTTTCTACGCATATGCGCAGTTCTTTAACATTTATAAAGTAACCGGTCTTTCAAAATAAGGAGGAAGGGTAAATGTCAAAAATATGTTAAAATATGTTCACCAGCCTCCTCGTTATTTTTCCAAATGTTAGAGATTTTTCAAATATCCGATTGTAACACTTCAAAACACACAAAATCCTTACTCCGCCACTGTGACATATATTATAAGAAATAAATAAGTTTTCCTTTAAATATCTTCAAACTGAACTAAATTGTGCCTTTAAATCAGTTCTCTATGACAATTGTTGCACCTTTCTACTCTTTCGAAACATTTGGTTTTCTGTGGATAAGCGAGGGTAAGATAGTCATTCTTTAAAAATGCCTTTATTAAGCTAATTTTTACTAATAATCGGCGAGTTCTTGTAGTTGTTGGTTTTCAAATAGAAATCACTTCAGATGAATATCAAAACAAGTAAATTTTGTGGGAAAATCTATATCTTAGATTTACAAAGCTCATGCAAATTTGTGGAGAAAATTTTTAAATTCAATTGTTCTGCTAATTAATTAAGCTTTTACTACAGAAAAATAAAATAATACCCCAATTTGAGATTAAATAGACCGGAAAAAAGAACATAATATCTAAAAACTACAAGAAAGTAAAATGGAATTATTGTTATAAAGAAACCAACTTCAATAAAATGCAAGTGCTCGTTAATGTAGATGATAGGAATAAATGACTTCAAGCCCGAAAATTTTTCAATTAATTCCAAACTATTCTTAATTTTCAAAAATGGGTGACGAGGAAAAAAGTTTAGTGCAAGGAATCTTTAGGCAAAAAATTTGAAGACAACACTTTAAAAGATTTTAATGAAGTCTTGGTTAGAGAAGCTATTGACAACTGAATAATTTTAATGAATCTTAAAGATCCAAAAGAAAACGTTTTGCGAGTAAATAATTACTTAAAAGCTGAGGAAGACAGTTGAAATGAAATGCTTGTTTCTGCTAAAAAGTCAGGTGACATTTTGGACATTTTAATGAATAATTATGGTACTCTAGAACTAACTATAAAAAGAGGTAAGCAGACATCTATGAATGATAGTAGCAGATTTTGTAAATCAAAAATCCATATCACAAATATTGGTTTTAAAACATCCAGCGCATTAAGTTATTGTAAATTCCATGTAATACAGTAATTTACAATAATTAGACTCCATTAATTGTGATTACTTCTGTTGTATATCAATAATGGGTTAGTAATTGTCGCGGCGGCGCATAATGTTCTTACAAAATCTCTCTCAATCCGCTTACTGCCAATTTGGCCTCATAGTGCCACACTTTATCAGCCAGAATGGACTTTTCAGATCGTAACTTCGAATTTACTTAAGAAATAATTTCGATTTTAATGGTCTTAATAGCCCACATGGCCTATAAGTCTTGACCACGTTATCAAGTGCTATTGTCATTCTATACATTTTTTGGATAATGGGAAAATATGTGTAAGCTTTTATTCTCGCAGTGTAAAAGAGTGGCGGTTACTGAGTATTTACTAAGAAATTCAACTTTTCTATAACGAAATAGGAGAATCTAACAGAAAAATATTTTACAGAAATATTTTGTAGGATTCAAAGCATACAAAAAAACCATTATTTTCTCCGGCTTGGCTATCATTTACCACTTCACTAATTTGATTTTTATAATAAATGTCTCTACCCACAGATTTTGTCACTACTTACTGTTTGCTTTTATTATAATTTTCACATGAAAAACAAAGTTTAAATAAGTTACTTACGGTACCGCGCCGCACAATGGTCATTTGTTACAATCTGGCAGAGAAAAAAATATATTTTGATTTAAGATGGCACACAACTACAATATTAAATGCAATTATAGTATATCTATGATATATTATGTATCAGCTCATACGTATACAGGGTGTTTGATTAAGGCTGGCCACCTGCCGTATCTCAGAAAGTACTGGATCTAATTTTTTAAGGCAAATTTGCCCAAAGAAATCGTTGTAAAATATTTTGAAGTTTCTCAAAAGGCAGTTAGTGGGCGTGAAAAATTAACAAAAGTTACGATACCGATTATGCGGTGAATTTCATTAATTAGGATGTGTTATAAATTTAAGCTTTGCATACCCCAACAAATTGCGTCACTAATAAAGTTAAAGTAAGGGAATGTGACACTTTTCCTCTTTTGAAAACTTTATTCAATTTGGTATTGAAATAAAGTGCCCTATTTGCTCTACTCGTAGAGCCATTATTTAAATGTTATAATTCTTCAAATAACGCTATTTTTTCAGAAAAACATCAAAAGGTATGTTGAAACTTTTTGTCATAGCTTATGTTATTGTTAGAAAGAAGGGTCAAAAAAGACATTAAACGAAATTTGAGAAAGACAGCACAAACATTAGTGCATAGTAAACTATTAAGGATACACGTAGGTAAGAAAAAACTAAATCAAAAATATTCAAAGGTATTTACTTTTTTCCTTTCCCTTGTTTCAAATTTCAAGCAGAGGGTAAACGATTATAAACTTCCCAAAACATATATTATGAGATTATTGTTAGGCCCAAAAATGCGCAACCTTGTTTCAATTTAACCGACCTCGTATCTCTTATGGTTTCCAAGATCCCCATGCATACAATCGATTTGTAACATCCTATATAACCAAAAATATTGTTCTTCCTTGTATCAAAAGATCACTGTGTATATTAGTTCTGGAGGGGTATTAAGGTTTCTTTATATAGTTCACCATTTCACTTTTTGCACTTTCAATCAAAGAAAAAATCGAGGCAAATATGAAAATTTATTTCAAAATGACCATCCGCCACATTGGATACGCCACCTTGGTTTTCAAAAAAGATGAATACAAATTTGTTTAAAACTGCAAGAAAGCGTCCATATTCTCTAAGAGCTCTGGTTTCAAATGACTAAACTAGAAAGAAGACGCAAAGGCTCGGTCTCAGTCAAAAAGAATATAATGCGGTTACACGTGTTTTGCCTTTTCATTAATTGTAGATTTGATGATGCCTGAAAAGGCGAAACACGTGTAACCGCATTATATTCTTTTTGACTGAGACCGAGACTTTGTGTCTTCTTTCTAGTTTAGTCACAAATTTGTTTGTTAAATAACTATTTGCATATGTACTAATCACTTACCTTAGTAATTAACTTCACAAATATTATTTACTACACTAATTCAAAATGCATAAATTTAATTAACATTCCACGGAAATTTGTTTGTTTAAAATGTGACGAATTGTGAGGTTATGTTATGAAACAATTTTAATGCGTGTACGCAGGTTCTAATACATCCTCGGAACATTCCCGGTAAGCCCTAAATCCGAACTACATCCTCGGTACATCCCCAGTAAATCATGTTAATCCCAAGTAAATCCTATACGTCGCCCTACAAACTAGGATTTTCAAAGAAATCCACAGGAAATCCTCATAAATCCTTGTAAGTATATACGATAAATAAATGTGTTCATCCCTCGAAATAGTTAAAAAATTACCAGTCCGATTGACATCGAATTTTGATCAAAAATCGAATATTTTATGGGGATGAAATAGTAACTTTTGATAAAAATACAGTATGGTTGATCATATAACCTGTACCGAATATTTTTGGTAGGTTCTTGAATTTCCGTCTAGAGATAAATAAATTGAGAAAAATTATGGAGAGTAAATATGTATCTATCCATTTCCTACATTTTAAATATTTTTGTTTAATTATCGATATTCCAAGTTTAAGAAATAAAAAAAAGACGTAGAATTCTTAATAAGTAAAATCCATTACTGTCAATTATAGCCGAAGGCAGCCGGTATTAGTATTAGTTTCGGTTGGCACCATATTGTTTTCATAACGACTTACGGGACAATATTTTTTCCAATTTTATCGCTCAATAAAGCGACGAATATGTTTTTATATTCCCACCTTGAAATGACTTTGCTCGCCATTTTCAAATAAATTATTAATGTTATTATCCCGGTACTGACGTTTTGGGTACGCGGGTACGAACGACAAAAATAGCAGGATCCTGCGCTTTCTTATTTTGTTGTTTTTAAACGAAACGGTGTGTGATCAAGCCGCAAAATAATAAAAAAGTATACATTCTCTTTATTAAAATATAAACAAAACAATTGGTTTTTGTATTTAATTAATGTTTATCCTAAATTGATAGCAGAACTTTCTAGTAGTTGTAAATTTCTGCTTAGCTTTTACAAAGTTACAAATAAAGTGTTTTGTGTAAATATGATTACAAGTTTGAGTATCATAATTAAATTGTCCCTAAACGAAGAGATATGCACGTCACTATCCTCAGGTAATTAATTATCCAAAATAAAATTAGTTAAATAAAAAAAAAATTGGTAAACTGGCTTTTACACGGAACTTTCCTCGGTACGAATTCCAACACCCACATATAACACAATTTATATATGCATATAGTTATTTCGTAATAACTTTATATACATTATATAAATAACAATATGTGTAATTTTTCTTGATAAAGAAAGAGTTTCATTATGAGTGAAGTCCTATTAAAAATGCTTTACCTATATTTGCATCCAGAACTTACCTTATAATAAAAGTCTCTTATTATTACAATTTACACAACATCTATACATGTATTGCTAAATAAACATATGTTTAAATAAACTGTGTTATGTGTGTGGTGGAATTCGTTACGAAGAATTTTCCCAATAAAAGCGAATTTACCGATTTTTTCAAATTTATTTTTTTGTATTCATTTTGCCAATATTTTCTACAATTTTTGCTACTTTTATATATTGTATTTATCAAGTGGAAAGTTATTGTTCGCCTGAATAGTTACATTGTGAATGGGCAAATAGGAATTTTTGCCAATTCATCTGTTTTATTTATATGTCTAACAATAATTTAGATGGAAACACATATACATTTCCAATATCCACAACTTTTTATCTAGATCTAACATACATACATACGTAAATACAAACATTGAATCATTTTTACCATACCTACTTAAACGAAACAACTGCTTCGGTACTTGGAGTACCTCACGAAAACGTGAATCGTAAATCGTAATCGTGAAAAAATCACCCTCCGAGATTTTTTCAGATGCTTACGTTTCGAAAAACATGTTTTCTCAATTTCGTCGGTCTGTCTGTTCGCGGCATAGCTAAAAAACTAACTACCCGATTGGCTTTAAATTTTGGTAAAAAATTAAGGGTCATATGGGAATGACCTGGTAACATTTTGAAAAAAATCCAATATGGAGAAACAAAATGGCGGCCTAGTGAAATGTTAAAAACATTATTACTCAAAAACTACTTACCCAATTTATCTCAAATTTTCTAATTGTTGTAGAGAAATTAGCTAGTAAAATTACGGTATTAATTCAAGATAGCGGAACAAAATGGCGGCCAAATTAAATGTTTGTAATCGTAAAAAATTGCCTTCTCAGGTTTTATATATCCTCACGTTTTAGCGTCCCTAGATGCCAAAAAATGTGTTTTATCAATTCCGTCTACCTGTCTGTCTGTCTGTTTGTCAGTTCGCTGCATAGCTTTAAAATTACTTAGCAGATTGATTTTAAAATTTGGTCAAAAACTAAGAGTCATATGGGGATGGCCTGATAATATTTTAGTAAGAATCCAATATGCCGAAACAAGATGGCAACCTAGTGAAACGTTAAAAAAATTATTATTAAAAAAACTAATTATCTAGTTTGCCTCAAATTTTGCGCAAAAATCGAGTGTTATATAAATGGTAATGAACTGGTAAGATTTTAGTATGAATCCAAGATAGGAAAACAAAATGGCGTCCTAGTAAAACATTTTAAAAAATCAGCCTAAAAAACTACTTATTGAATTTGTTCTAAATTCTACCCATAAATCAAGTGTGGCATAGGTACAAACTAATGAAATATTGGTTGGAATTCAATATGATGGAACAAAATGGCGCCCAATAGAAATGTTTGAAAAGGCGATATATATATATATATATATATATATATATATATATATATATATATATATGTGTGTGTGTGTGTGTGTTACTAAATGGCTAAGTACTTTTTTTTGTGATTTTATTTGTTATATACCTTGTGTGTGTGTGTGTATTTTTTACCTTTTTTATTTTATTTACATAATCTTTAAAAAAAATCAATTTTTTATTTATATATTTTATTATATTCCTCACCTCACTTTTGTGTATGTAATATAAGTATGGACCCTACGGCTTTAAAGAAAATTGATAAATTAAATAATTCCAACAAAACATAAGACTTTGCCAACAGAATAAAATATGTCTGTCCGTAAGGGGTTTGTTTGCTATGCCGCGAACATATAGACAGAAAAAATCTTCCTCCTACATTTATTTCGGATTTTCTGGTTTTACGGTTCTTAGCTGACATGTTTTCTTATTTTCGTTTGTCTTTCTATCTGTTCCCGGCATTTTAAAAAAACTGCTTACCCGATTTCCTTCAATTTTTGCTTTAAAATTAAGGTTCATATAGGAGTATAGTAGGTATAATTTCGGCAAAAATCCAATATGGCAGAACAAAATAACGGAATAATAACATTTTTCAAAAAATCAATATCAAAAAACATTTTTGTCAAGTAGTGCAAGCCGGCACTACTTGATATACTACTCTAATGGATTCATTATAGTTCTAGGACCGTAATGGATTCGTTATAGTCCTGAAACAAGTACAAGTATGGATTAATTATGGTCTTAGGACTGTAATGGATTTATTATAGTTCTGTTCTGAAACAACGAACTTAGCAACGAGAAAATGACTGCCTTTCAGGAATATTTTTAAACAAAATTTGATCAATGTTTGACTCAATTGACACCAGAAGATAAAGTTTTGTATGTTATTCCGATCGAAAACAATCATTACGTGACAGGTCGTGGTATCAGCCCCGGCTAACTCCTTTTATGATAATATTATGATAATATTCACCCAACTTATTCGAAATATATCCCAGATTTGGTGAAAACATTAATATTTTCTGGTTACTATTTTTTTTTTCGGTTTTATTATTCCATAAGGTTGCAGAAAGAAGGGATGAAATTATTGAAATATGGAGTAATAGCATTATATTTAATCATTTTCACATAAATATTTTTGACATAAAACACAAATACTCTGGTTTTTTTTGCGAAAAAATACAAAAAAGCAGTGACACATAAAACATACATATTTAAAAAAAAAACTATGAAAGTAAACCGGTCCACAAATGACTTTTACTGAAATTTGAAAATGACGTAAATCCGATATTTTGATTTCAATCTTATTGAGGTCTTTTTTTTGTTAAATAGGAAAAAAAAACAATTAACTGGAGACCAACAAGTGCTTACATGTTTACGAATATTGGAAAGAAAGAGAGACATACGAAGAAAACGATTTAAATAACGGCTTGTAATAAAGACGAATAAATAAATAAAATCCAAAATAAAAATAAATGCTGTAAAAATGGAAGAATTAGTTTAAAAGATGTAAGATTAATGTTTTCGCTCTTTCCAATTTTGTTGTTATATTATCACGAGAACAACCAAGAAAATTACGTTCACAATATTTTATGGTCCGAATTATTTTTGATTAGCCTGAACACTAAATCTATAATTGGTCAAGCTTTTTAACTGTCATGGATAATCTAAATTATTTGAGATTTGTCTCGAAAGCATCCATCTAATTTATATAGTTTTAATTATACAAAGGACCGGACATCACCAAATGTATAATTCCAAGAACTGATCACACGGGGAACGGTTCGCAAGGTCAGGCTTAGAGCAATAGACGATAAAAATGAAAAACTTAGTGGCCGAAACAAGCAAAAGAACGAGCACAGGACACGGTTTTCGTCTTTAGCGGCTGATTTTTAAAAGCGCATAAAATGTTCTGCCATCAATTTTATTACTGCAGATATGTAGACGAACGGAGGTACGACGGGGGACGGAGTCACTTAACTTTTGAGCCCACTTAGCTTCGTATCTTCTCCCACAAACATATATTAAATGTAAAAATAAATAACTTTTTGCTAAATGGATCCTGTTTGTTTGCTTGATTTCATTTAACATGGTCAATAATAATAGTTTTTAAATAGATGTCATTAATTAAATTCCCAGTGGTTATAGTTATTATTGAATACCAGATTATATGCAACATAAAATCGCTTAAATAAACATGTAAATATGTTATATAAAATCCGAAATTATTCAAGAAAAGTAGAAATGTCACAATATACACATTTTTCGGTACACTCAGTGGCGTAACTATCGATGAGCGTGAGAGCGCAAAGCGCCCGGATCCTCCTGCCGGGCAGTGGCAGAATTACCATTTAGCAAAAGAGAGCAGACCGGGGGTGCCTACTGAGGCTAGGGGTCCGGCGATAACTTGTAACGCAACCCAAGGGAAACTATGGATGTTAAAATTTTTTCAGTGATCAGTTATTTTCCAGCCCAGTTTTTGGGGCTGGATAACTTTTTTCAGTCATCACTTATTTTCTGTACCTGCATATAGAGGGGCCCTTTGTAGACATCTGCGCAGCAGCCCATGATTTGTAGTTACGTTTCTGGCTGCACCTGATGTAATTAAATGAAAAGCAATAAATTCCCTCTAACCCGGAACTTCCCTCGTTATGATTTTTTTCAATTTGTTAGGCGTAGTGAAGTGTGACCCAATTTAGTTCAGTACATAGTCACAGTATGTGTTACATATATTGACTCTTTATTTTGATTGGGTGCACTTTTGTTCCATCATATTGAATTCCTACCAATATTTTACCATTTTCTTTCTACCTATGCCACATTTGACTTTGGGGCATAATTTAAAATAAATTCAGTATGTAGTTTTTACATTGACCCATAACGCTATTTTCTACGACATGTGGAATTCGTGCCAGTTGATCCCATTTTCACATTTAACTTTTATTCAAAACTTAAGGTCAATTGAACAAGATTTTATGACTTGTTTTTTTTACTGGATCTTAACTCCAAATAACACACCACACTAACAAAAATTTTTTACATTATTCCGCCATATTGGATTTTTCCAAAATATTACCTGGTTATCCTCATATGACTCTTAATATTTGGTCAAAATTTGAAATCAATCAGATAAGCAGTGTTTGAGCTATGTCGCAAACTGGCAGACAGACGGAATTAATAAAATATGTTTTTTTTGGCATCTAGGGACACTAAAACGTGAAGATATGTAAAACCTGAAAGGTTGATTTTTTCACGATAACAAAAATTTTATTTGACCGCAATTTTGTTCCAACATCTTGAATTAGTAACACAGGTTTACTAGTTGAGCCCTATACCACAGTTGGTTATGGCGCACAATTTGAAATCATTCTATTAAGTAGGTTTTTCATGCTCAATTTTTAAATATTTTAATATACCACCATTTTGTTCCGCCATCTTGGACTCGTACCAAAACTTTACCAGTTAATTCCAACATAATACTTGATGTTTACGCAAAAGTTGAAATAAATTGTAGTAGCAGTTTTTTCATAATAATTTTTTTAACATTTCACTATACCGCGATACTAGATTTTTATCAAAATATTACCAGATTATTCCCTTATGACTCTTAATTTTTGGTCACAATTTGATATCAGTCGGGATAGTTTTTAAACTATGCTGCGAACTGACAGACCGACAGACGGACCGACAGAATTGACAAAACATATTTTTTGGCCTCTAGGGATGCTAAAACGTAACGATTTGTGAAACCTGAGAGGGTGATTTTTTCATGATTACAAACCATAAGCAGTTTTTTCAGGATGAATTTTTAATTTTTTTAAGCCGGCATTTTGTTCCGCCATCTTCGTTTTATACCAAAATTTTACCAGTTTATTCCGACATAATACTAGATGAATTTGCAAAATTTGAAATAAATTGGATGAGTAGATTATTGATAATAATTTTTTTGATAATTCACTATGCCGCCATTTTGTTGCCCATGCGACTCTTAATTTTTCATCAAAATTTGAAATCAATCGGGTAAGTAAGATCCTGAAACGTGAAGATCTGATAAAATCTCGGAGAGTGATTTTTTGACCATTATGATACATCTCTTTTAAGAGGTAAGTAAAAAGGAACACATCAATGATTATATTTTATTAAATGGAAACGCAATTTTTAACAATTTTTATAGTTGATAAAAAAGTAAGCTACCATTACAGTGCTCTAACTTTTTCATGGTGAAATTATTACGTTGGTCGTACTTTATCATTTCTTGCTTTTTTAGTCTTGATTTTACATAAATCTTTATTTAGTCACTCTGGCCTAACTTAACCTGGCCAAATGTGCCCTAATCTTGGTTTTGCATTTTAGGATATGGTCCAATGGCGGATGCACGATATGGTTAAAGCAGGATTAATAAAATATGGAAATGATTTTTATACAATATATTTCGGTGAGGGAAAAAACTGATAATATTTCAAAGATTGTGATTTTGTTGATTTGTTTTGGTGGGTTTTTTGGTTTCTTGTATTCGTTTTTTTTTTAAGTTATTTTTTTCCTCTGTTTTTGTATAAAAATATACAAGCACATTTTTTGTTGGTTCTGATATGTTTTTACAGCACAATAAATGATGGATATGGGTGATTTCGGTGCACAGTTGCTAGTATGTAACACGGTTGAATATTTACAGCGCATTTTGTTAGTCTTTAAACTATATAGTATTTACAACACAATGCATGATGACGTATATGGATAATATGATATACAAAATTTATGTCGCGTTTGTATACATATTTGATCGTTAGTAATTTCTTACCTTTTTTATTAATTATAGATCTTAAGGAAAAAGTTTCCACAATTTTGATTTGTGTTTTTATAGCAGACGTCTATATGGGCCTTTATGGCGTCTGCATATAAAAGGATGCTGCTTACATATGCTTTATAGGGTTCAAATTTTAGCTTTATGCGTAGAGGGTTCCCCGGAAGAATACATGGGTTAATTAGTTTTTTTTTGCTATTAAGGCCTTTTCTCTTAATTTTTCTACGTGTTTTTTAAAGATTAGTTCCTGATCTAGGATTACATCCAGATATTTTACCTCAGTACTTTTCTTTATTATTTGTTTATTGTTAAGTTTACTGGATTTTGTGTGAAGGTTATGACTTAAGATTTATTCTGAACTTCCATTTGTAAAAATACCGAGACAAAGAGTTTCTCTGTAAATTGACTTTTGTTTGCTTAATTATTGTTGATCTTGCCATTCTTGCCACATTGTCGGCGTATAATGCTAAAGTCGTTTCATTCGTTTTTGGTATATCATCGATACATAAATATAGATACATTAAAAAGTATAGGTGATAGGAAGCTGATTTGCGGGAGTTCTTGCTCTAGCATTATACGTCGACTTTTTTCGTAGTTGTATTTTACTGTTCGGTTCGTCAGGAACTTATCATTTTTATTAAATATAAGGGGGTGTCGTAGTTTGTCAATTTCCATAGAACTACATCTTGCCAGATTATATCATATGCTTTTTTCTAATTCCAAAGGGTACCTTGTTCTGCTATTTTGATGTTATTGATCATTATTTGTCCTACCACTGTGGTAAGTTAAAGTTTCTTGGAAAGTTGATTTCTGAATCTAAATTGTTCCCTTATTATGTTATTATTATTGTCAAAATGCTCATTAATGTTTTCGTTTATTATTCCTTCGAGAATCTTAGTCATTGTATTTCTCAACGATATCGGCCTGTAAGTCTTAAGTATTTTTTGTGTTTGTTATCTGTCGAGTTTTTGGGGAAATTGGAGTTATAAACACTTTTATATAATATAAAAAAAATTTCATTATTGCTTTTTTGTGTATGTTTTATGAACTTTTCGGAATTATGTGGTCCTTTCTGGGAGCTTATTGTGTTTATATCGGATAGGTTTCGGGTTTGAAGATTAATGTTTGCCCATGTGTTAGTTGTTTGGGCTAAGAGATTAGCTTTTTCTTTTTTCTCTTTCATGAAAGAATAGTTGTTAAGAAAAGTGGGCATATCATTGTACAGGTTTTTTACTTTTTCTTGATTTTATCAGTTTGCAGATTTTTTTTTGTTTCTTAAATTTTGTTGATAAAATCATCTTGAAAAGCTTTCCACATCCATCGAAGTCACAGATAAATTGTTAAATTTTAGCACCATCTCAGCAGTAATCTGGTAAAGCAATACTATACTGGTAGTGGTACCAATAATGTTTTCATTTATCCGACATAGTGCTTGAAAGCCAGGATTCGTTTTTATTTTATTTATTTTTACAATTTTACTTAAATTGCTTAGAAAATATACCTAGTAAATGATAAATCATTGTTTTCATTTCTTTCCCTTAGCCTCAGCAATTCAATTAAGTTTTAGTTTCAAGTTTTTTAATGGATTCAGGGAAATGTAAAAAATGTGTTTTAATAAGAGCAGCAATTTTTTTAAATCAACTTTAAACGCTTCCTTGGACTTGGAAATTGGTAACGCTTCACGGCTGTCAAATCGGAAACAACAAAACATTAAAAATAATTAGTTTTAACACCAACGGGTATAGATGTTTTCCTAAGAAGATAAAAAATAATAATTTATTTTCCTTTCAGTTAAAATAGTAAAATTATCAAGTACAAAAATGATAAAAATAAAATATAAAATATTCTTTTCTGTTCTTATTTTTTTTTTGCTTTACTTCCAGGAAAGAGACCCTAGATGCCGAAAAGTCTTTTTGCCATTTTTGTCGGTCTGCTTATTGGTCTGTCTGTGTTTTCGAAACATAGCGATAAAACTACTAATCCAATTGATGCAACTTTTTCATAAACAGTGTGGGGCGGGGATGAGCTGGTAAAATCACATATTGAGGATTAAATTGGCCATTTAATGAAATGATTAAAAAAATCAAATATGACAGGGAAATTAACTTGTTTAGGAATCTATCATAGCGGAATAATAAAATGTTGGAAAAATCCAGATATTGTGGAACAAAATGGCGGTTTGACAAAGTATTAAAAAAAATAGTATCGGCCTTTAATTCTAATATTATCACTCTTTTATTGAAAAAAGTTAAAACATGCTTTATTTTATTTTAAATTAAAAGTGTTTACAATCAATTTAATTTTGCAAAAAAATTTAATAAAAATTCAGAAGACAAAAGTAGATTATTTACAAATCGTTATTTTTCAAACACCATGTAATGCCGACTAATTACTCGCATAGAACTCGTTCCTAATATCACATCTAATAGTAGCATTTAGGGAAATATAAAAACTATAAAATCATCGAAGAAAACGAGCACATGGATAAAACTGAGGGTGAATAAAACAAATCCGTCAAAAATACCCATAGATGCCCCCAAAAGTAATATACGTACAGGAATTTCACGTATATTTTGGCACCTACCTAGAGAGTTTATTTTAATAGATACCGAAATTTCGTCAAACAAAAGATGCAGATTTTTTTATGAATCATGAGAATTTGTTATCATAAATGCAAAAATATTTTTGGAAATATCAAATTTTGACAGGTTGACAGATTTTTTAAATGAAACACCCTGTACATTATTTCAAATTCTTGAAGATTTTTTTTGCTTATTTCAAATATATATACTTTTAATTTGTTCATAAGTATTTTTGCTATCTTAAACGATTGTCAGAAAAAAGCAATATAACAATAAAACAATAATATAAAGTAAACAAATTAACGAATAGCACTCAGTTTTGGTTTTCTATGTAGCCTCCTTGGTTTGAAATACATATTTGAATATTTATTAAAAATTTTCTGTGAATGGTTTCATACGTATAATGAGGTAACTGAATGTTTGACTCATCGATTGCTTGGCGTATTTTTTCCTCTAAAGCTTGGATGGATTTGGCCTATTATAGTATAATTTGTTTTTTAGATAACCCTACAAAAACATGTCCAATGGGGAAAGGTCGGGGATCTCTGCTGGACATCTTAACGGTCCTTGTCTTCCTATCCACAATTGATACCTGTCATTTAGTTAATTGGTGACTGGCTTGACATTATGAGGAGAAGCACCATCTTGTTGCCATATCAAATTAAAATATGAATTGATTGGCAGTTGTTTTAGAGGAGGCTCGATTTCATTTTGTAATAATTCGTGATACCTTTGTCCAGTTAGATTTTCATTTAAAAATATAGGTCCAATCATTTGATTATTAAGAAGACCACACCAAACATGTAGAGATCTTCTCCCTTGAATTTTCACTGCCTGAAGAGTTCGCGGGTTTTCTTTAAACCAAAAACAGTTGTTTTTTCGATAAAAGCCGCCTTCAGTAGTAAATGTTACCTCGCCAGTAAAAATTGATCGTTTTAATTCTTTCCATTTCCTGGGAGAAGCAGTGGCGGCTCGCTGGTGAAAAAGTAAGTGAAGTGCAAATGAAGCAAGAAAATATCGCAATAATTTTTGTTCCAGAATTTTTTTTATATGTGGAAGGGGTAGAATATTTTTTTACGACTTACCTAAATTTTGTATACTAAATGAATTCTCCTATCCTTCATAGCAGCAAATTTATTTGTAACATCCTCATAAAATGGACGAGTTGCCCTAATCTCCTCCAGACATTCCTTTTGAATTGATATATTGCCTAGAGAAGTAAGTCTTTTTTGAGACATTGTATTTCTTAAATAAGTTTTTACACGTTTGACGCAAGAAAAACTTCTTTCCACTGAAACACTTGTCGTCGGTATTGTCAAAATAAGGGAAAACACTTTATATGCTTTGGTTAAAATATCTTTATTTTCATTAATTTTTCTCACTTGCTCTTGCAGCGATATATTCCAATTAATGTCATTAGCAAAAATAAGACCAAGCTCATTTTTAAGTCGTTGACTTTTTGAAAGTATGTCCCCAAACAACTGTAACAAATTTTGAAACGGGTCAGTTGGAAAATTTAAAGTATATTCGGAAAATTTAGCAGAATCTGCAAAACATAAAAATGTAAGTTTTTCAGAGTATTGAAAGCTTAGTGTCATTTCTATTAAAATATGGTCCAATATTTCATAAAAAAGGTTTCTATATTTAGCCCTAATTTCTTCAGGTGAAAGGTTAGCAAGCACACGTTTGTTATGATTTATTTCTGTAATAGAATTTGCTTTATCAAACATGGTATTAAAAAAAATGTTCATTTATTTTTTTACATAGCGCCTCACTACAGCGTTTTATATTCGATATGCAAAAATGAATTTCAAACGATTTTTTTTTGATGAAAGCAACTTGAACAATCACATTTACTAACTTTGAATTTGAAGACCAACGAGTTTCTGTAATTGTTGGTATACGCCTCGTAGATGCAGGTGTAAGAGCATAGGTTCGTTTGGCTGAGTGATGAAAAAATGAGGGAATACCTCTAAGGCTTGCAAAAAAATTCGACATTTAGAAATATTTTTAAACTTTGCTGCATCAGGACAAATAAAACCCGCGGGGCTTTTTTTTTTTTTTTTTTTTTTTTTTTTGAAGGCAATTTAGACGGCCAGACATTACACTTGCGCCATCGTAACATTGCTCTATTAATTTATGTTTATAGTCAAATTGGTCCAAAATTTGATCCAATAGAGAATATAAATTCTCCAACGTTCTATCGGAGCTGACATTATAAAATCCTAAGAATCTCTTGACTACTGAACGTTCTGAATTAACGTATCTTAAAATTATGGAGCACTGGGAGGTTTGCGTAATATCAGTGGTGTCATCCACTTGCACAGAAAAAAACTGTGTGTTGATTTTTTCATTTTTTATATGACCATTTAAATAATCAGAAATGCATTCAATTAAATTCAATTAATAATTAATTATTTCGTTTTGAATAGTTTTCGAGTCACCAGTAAAAACATTTTTAATTTTTTTGTGATGTTCTTTTAGTTCTTTTGAACTTCTCGATATTAATAAACCTAAAAGCTTTTTAAAATTCACCCTATTTATTGACTCGCTGCTCTCATCATGGCCGCGAAAAACTAACTCTTGTTTTGCAAGGTACAAAACTGCGTCAAGTACCAAGCACGTAAATAGTCTATTTAATCGGACGTTTTCGTTAAAATGTATTTTATATAGTTTAGCATTTTCTTTTAAAGTGTCAGCTATAGTGCTTTGATTTTTTACAAATGTTTTTAGCATTAATTTGCATTTTAAATGCTCCGCCGAGTCTTCATGTTTATGTAAAGACCTTCATATATTTAACATACCGGCAAATCCTTCCTTATTCCACACTGAATATTTATTGGAAACTAGTAAATAAAGCCAGCAAAAGAATTTTTGTAATATTTGACTACTACATAACCATTTGTACGCCGAAAACCAGGATGACGATTAAAACTGTGATCTTGTTCCTTCCATCGATTGAATGGAGTTTATAACAAAATGCAAACCACATCCGTGATCGGATTAATCAATAATGTAAATTAATAAACCCGACACCAAATAAAGTTGTAACAACACCATAAATAAATATAACACAAAACAATCAAATAAACTGCAAAGGATCTAACCGGTTGCAGCGAAATCCGCGAAAATAAAAGTAAACAACCAACCCAAACTGAACGACACGTGGGTGTAGTGTACTGCGTTAGCAATTCACAGAGAGCGTTGTATGGCGCCGGTTAACATGAATCTTCTATGCGGTCGACGTCATCGCGAACGCGTTGTCATGACAACGTAGTAGGAAAATCGTAAACTAAACATAGCACCTCCAGCAAAGTCGAAGCGGTTTGCGCCACTGTTATAGTTGTTACAATAAAGTTCGATTGAAAGTTTTAAAAAGTCATGCGGCCAACGGTCAAGTAAAA
Organism: Kuschelorhynchus macadamiae; assembly: GCA_030620095.1. NCBI lineage: Eukaryota > Metazoa > Arthropoda > Insecta > Coleoptera > Curculionidae > Kuschelorhynchus > Kuschelorhynchus macadamiae. Next base: position 656,506 of record JAUTXW010001744.1, read on the forward strand.
TATTTATTCGAGATGTACAGTTTATTTTTTGCCAATTAGGAGAATAAATGAATGTAAAAACTTGAATTTTAAGAGATTTATATTAAATATAGTTAGATGTTTGCTTGTTTATTTTTCCTGGTGAAGTAGCACTTCACCTACTTCACCTGAATAGCCGCCACTGGTGAGAAGTGTAATCCGTCCCTTTTATTTTGATCTGTCAGCTCTTGCGCAAAGGGTTTGTATTTATAATATTGTGGAACCAAGTACATTTTATGCCAGGATTTGTTACAAATAGTTGCTGCCTCGGGAATTGATCGCTCAAGATTTTCTAAAGCATAAATAAAACGTTAAAAATAAAAGTAGTGCCTTCAAAATATAATAAAATATTTTTCATTCAATAGTTTAACGATGTTTGATATGGTCATATGGCTCGTTGTTTGTCTATCTGGAAACTGTCTATGATATTCATAACGAGCTGTCGATGCATTTTTTCCATGTAAATAAAATATTTCCTCCATCTTGCAAAGTTGAAGATAGCAAAAATACTCTTGAATAAATTCGTCTGAGAAGTAAACTTCAAAATGTTATCGTTTTCTTGATCACGGCTGACTTTATTTCAGCGGAAATTAATTTAGCATTCTTTAAATATTTAAATGTTTATACACGTTAAGACACGGTATGTATTAAAAGTATTTATATTTGAAATCAGAATAAAAAGATGTCAAAATTTGACTTTTCCAAAAATATTTCCGCATTTATGATAACAAATTCTGATGACTCATAAAAAAACCCTGCAACTTTTATAATTACGAAATGTGGGTATCTATTCAAATAAACTTTCTAGGTAGGTGCCAAAATATACGGAAAACCACTGTACAGGGTGGTCTAGTAATAGAGGACGTCGGCTGTAGCTCGGGAACCGTTAATTATAGAGCTTAAGCAGAAATATATTTATAGGTAAATCGACCAAGAAAAATCGCTGTAAATTATGTTTTAGTTCGATAGTTATAGGGCATAACAGCAACACATAAGTGTAAATGCCAATTTTCTCTGAAATTTCCTTAATTGGGGTATATTGAAAATTTAAGCATTGAATACTTTAACCAATTACGCACTTTTTTGCTTAAGACCATTTTTGTCTATATTAAAAAATAAAATAGTGCGGGTAGGTCAAACATTTTTTACTTTCAAATGTTGATATCTTTGTTTTGAATGAACCGATTTTATTCAACTTGGTGTCGAAAAAAGTGCTATTTTTGCTCTACTCGTCGAGCCATAAACTGTGCTGTATGATTTTGTTAGTGGTCACTAGGTGGCGTTATTTCGGAATTCTCCAAATATTGCTGATTTTCTCAAAAAAATCAGATAGTAGGCTATGACTTATATCTCACATTTTATTTGGTAGTTACAAAAAGCATTGAATAGTGAAATAAAAAATCCAGGTCCGTATTTAAATTAAGAAAGTTGATGATGGTCTCTCGAACCGAAACGTCGAATTAGAAAATTAACCTTCTCGTTTTGTAGAGGAGAAAAGGTAACAATGGCAAAGTGAAAATTATTCATTTCAATTAATGCTAAAATTTTAGGAATACCCAAAAACTGGAAAAAAAGAAGGCTCCAGTAGAACTTCAGTAATCTTGCATGACTTGTAAAGAACAAAACTTAACAAAGAACCAAAAAAAAACTAAAACTCAGTCTTATAATCACATAAGCTTCGCAATAAAATAGCTAAAGCTAGGGAGCGGCAGGGCTGGACTTTGTTTGGGCAAAAAGAATAAACCGAGTTCTAACTTGCTTCAGTGAAACAACAAAAAAAAGCGACGAAATGAACTAGCAACTAACAACAAATATACTGAAAACTACTTTCGCAAATGGTCAAAATGCCGGCCTTCGTTTTCAATACAAAGTTGCAATCTTTCCTGTGTCGCCTCCACTTCTGTTATAGAGATACTTTGAATGGCATTCCTAATACGGTCCACCATATCGTTTCTTGTAGTAGGTCGAGTCGCCGACATTTTGTGCATTTGCGAAAGTAGTTTTCATTTATTGTTAGTTTTTAGTTCATTTCGTCCTTTTTTTTGTCGTTTCACTAAAGCAAGGTAGAATTCGGTTTAATATTTTTGCCCAAACCGAGTTCTGCCCTACCTCGCACTAGCTTTAGCTATTTTTATTGCGAAGCTTATGTGATTAAGAGACTGAATTTTGGTATTTTTTGTTTTGTTCCTTTGTTAAGTTTTGTTCTCTATGGTTATGCAAGATTACTAAAGTTTCTACTAGAGCCTTCTTTTTTGGTTTTGTTAAAATTTTAGGATTAATTGAAATGAAAGAAAAAAATAATTTTTACCTTGCTGTTGTCACTTTTTCTCCTCTACAAAACAGCAAAGTTTATTTTCCAATCCGCGTTTCGGATTCGAGTGATCATCAACTTTCTTAATTTAAAGGTGAACCTAGATTTTTTATTTCACTATTCGATGTCATTCATAACTACCAAATAAACTGTGATGTAGCATTTGATTTTTTTCAGAAAATCAGCTTTATTGGGAAAAATACGAAACAACGCCATATAGTGATCACTAACACGGTCATTACGGCACAGTTTATAGCTCGACGATTTGAGCAAAAAAAGCACTTTTTTTCGACACTAAGTTGATTAAAATTGGTTCATCCAAAACAGAGATATCAACATTTGAAAGTAAAAATGTTTGACCTTCCCCCACCACTTTATTTTTCAAAACAAAGAAAAATGATCTGAAGCAAAAAAGTACGCAATTGGTTGAAGAACACAAAGCATTTATCTTCAACAACTTTTTTGTTGCTGTTACTGCCCCTAGCGGCTAACTTTCGAACTTGAAAATAATTTACAGCTATTTCTCTTGGCTGATTTACTTTTAATATTTGTTTCCTTAAGTTCTGTAATTAACGGTTCCCGAGCTACATCCGACGTCCTCAATTATTGGACCACCCTGTTCATATAAAAATTTCTGACTTAATCAGTTTAGTTAGCTTTACAAAAACATCACGCTCCATATTTACATGTCTCAGACCTTAGATGCCGAAAAACATTTTTTCCCATTTTTGTCGGTATGTCTGCCTGTCTGTGTTTCTAATTGTTATTTTGTCGGTTTATCTGTATTATCGCAGTATAGCTAAAAAACTACTTATTCAATTGACTTCAAATTTACACAAAAATCAAGGGTTATATGGAGTTGAATGGATAACTTTTTAATAAAACTCCAACATAGTGGAATAAAATTGCAGTTGAAAAAAATGTTCAATAAATCAAAGTAAAAAATGTAATTTAAATTCAGAAGACAAAAGTAGGTTCTGTAAATGAAAACATCTATATTTTTCAAACACTATTTAATGCCGACAAACACTATTTAATGCCGACTAATCGCACAGAACTATTTCGTAATATCACATTTAATAGCAGCATTTATGGAAATGTGAAAATCATAAAATCACCAAGAAACGCGAGCAAAGCGATAAAATTGACGGCGGGGAAAAGAAACGCGTTAAAATACCCATAGATGCCCCGAGGTAATATAATAGTTGCACGAAGTCTAATTAATGAAATCCAATAAATCACGGAACGTACAAATGAAAATTTCTTATTGAATCAGTTTAGTTAGCTTTACCTACCTCCATGAGCAATATTTATAAGCGGAGATTCACAAGGTCAAATAAATATGTTGCTTTGAGATTTATAGTAACCTTGATATTGAATATGAAACCAGTATTAAACAGTATGATTCCTTATTCAATATCTCATTACAGTGAAAAAATCCCAGATGGATTCTAGCGAATGCTCTCTGTTGATATTGAGATGAAGATATCTTTTACTTAACGGGCGGAGAAGAAATTTATTTAGAAAATCAAATAATTAACTTGCGCCTAGTTTTTCTAAATATTAATGGTTACAGTATTGGTCCGTGGATGTTTTGACTCCTTTGAAGTCATCCTTTATTTGCCATCCGTCTAGAATATTTTGGTGTATTGTACAAGGTGGCGCTTTTACGACGTACATGCAGGGTTTTGGCGCAAATACAAGAAATAGAAAAATTCGAGCACCCACAGCCGAAATCGATTTCAATTGTTTTTCCGACAACATAGCAAGACTACTTTGATTTGGTTTTGATATACATGACATTTTTAAAATTTTGTCATTTTGAAATACTTTTTGTGTCTCGGTTAATTCAAGAAAAAAAATCGTTAGGTTAGTACATTTTATAGATTTTCACGCAAAATTTAATGGCATATATTTTATAACGTCGATAGTATGACTCAAAGTTTTTTTTTATTTTTCAACATTTGTTTCACCATATGGGGTACCAATATTTTACCAGTTTCTTTCTACTTACGTCACATTTATTTTTTGGTCATGATTCAAGACGAATTCGTACCACAATTTTACCACAATTTTTTTAATTAAGTTAATCTAATAAGTAGTTTTTTCAGACACATTTTTTAACTATTTTTGTTAGTTATATTGCTATGTTTTGCTATTTTATATTCATACTAAAATATTACCAGTTCATTCCTATATATGATATGATTTCTATGCAAAATTTAAAGCAAATTTGATAATTAGTTTTTTTAGTAATAATTTGTTTACATTTCACTAGGCCGCCATATTGCTCCGGTATATTAGATTTTTATCAAAATATTACCAGGTTATCCCCATATGACGATTTGATAAGTAGTTTTTAAGCTATGCCGCGAACTGACAGACAAACCGACAGACGGACTCACGGAATTGTTAAAACGTGAAGATATGTAAAACTCATTTTTACTAGTTTATCTCTATACCACAGTTAGTTATGCCATACAATTTGAAATGAATCCAACTAGTAGTTTTTCAGGCCGAATTTTGAAATAATTTATTAAGCCTCCAATTTGTTCCACCATCTTCAATTCGTACAAACATTTTAGCAGTTGATTCCTACATAATATATGATTTTTGTAGAACATTTGAGATAAATTGGATAAGCAGTTTTTAGTAATATTTTTTTTTACTATTCACTAGGTCGCCATTTTGTTTTGCCATATTGAATTTTTTCCAAAATTTTATCAGGTCATTCACATACGGCCCTTAATTTTTGACTAAAATTTGAAGTGAATCTGATAAGTAGTTTTTTAGCTATGTCGCGAAGAGGCACTCCGACAGACAGACAGACAGACAGATCGACGGAATTGAGAAAACATGTTCTTCGGCATCTAGGGACTCTGAAACGTAGAGATCTGAAAACTATCGCAGATTTTTTTACGATTACATTACTTCTCTTTTACGAGGGAAGTAGAAAGACTAATAAAAAATGCAAATTGATTATTTACTTATGGATTATTATTTATTAGATTAAATAAATAAATAAAAAAATCCATAATAAAAATAAAAATTAATAAAATAGCTACGTAATTAAAATCCGAAACCTAATAATTTTTGATAGTCGATGGAAAAATATCTGAAATACTTAAATGACATTTACGTTAATTTATTTAAGTTAAATACGTTAAAATGTATAAAAATAGGATAAAACTAAGATGTTTTGCTCCAGATCGAACCGTTTAGATTTTACAGCCTCTCAAAATTAAAAGTTGTTAATTTTTAAACGTGAATATCTCTAAAACAATTTACGATAACGTTAAGATATCAAGTTGGCTTATAATTTTGTATTGGATTAAAACATTTAATAAAATATAGAGTGTTGAATTTATATTAACGTGCATTTCATAATATTTGTGTAATATGTTATCATTTAGATGTTATTTAATTATATTATATGTTATTTAACGTTTTTTCTTATCTTTACGAATAAAAAAGATATAAAGCCGTTCAAAGATACTTCGGGCCTGACTGACCATCCCTCGTCCATAAGTACTGACTGAGTACCATCATTCTTCTTTATAATGCAATAAGCTTTAACTGGTAAATCCATTGCATTGTATTAGCTGGGTGTTTGGGGAACTCTTTTCCAAACACCTAATAATTACCTTGTGTATTTAATTTAATTATATGCACATCTAGTACATCGGAAACATAAGTATATATCAAAAATATAGTGTTGCTGCATCTTATTTGTATTTTGAGAGATATCTCGAACATGAGCAGAATATTGATTTATTTGGAAAGTTAAAACGAAATTTAGGTTTTTACTATACCAACATTGCCGGAAATTGCGTTTTTCCAGTATGCCTTTAACTTTTTTCGATGTACTTCAATATTATTGCTTATTTCTTTTGTCGAAGCCTTATTATTGCGATTGCGATTTTTTTTTAGGAAATTAATTTAATTATATTAAACATAATAAATAGGTTAGTGAGGCGAACTTGATATCGGAGGAGTTGCTTTTTTTGAGTAAACGGGGATTCAAAAGTGGTTTTAATTTTTTTTTGCTCTATACGTGATACTAGGTAGATACATATATAAAATGAAGTGTCGCTTATTTTAATATGATTTGTGGTTTCTGTTCCTATGTCATAATACTAGCTATAGTTGTTTTTATTTTATAATTATATTATAATTTTAACGTAAATATATTACATTAAGTAGTGTCAGATAATTTATTACGATGACTTACTAAAAATAAGTTTTACTTCAAGCATATTTAGTATAAAAATACTAGGTATATTCGCTGTTTGTGAGCGAAACAGCTAGATTTTATCGTTAAATTAATTTTAATCTAATATAAGCATTTACTAGTTTAACATAGTACATTAATCACGAGTGATATAAAGTACTTGTGTTTTTTAAGAAATCGTGGCAGTTGTGTTTAGATGTGTCAGATGGGTTTTACCTTCCGACGTTTTGTCTGCGAAGGTACGAGGCAACTTCAGGGTTCTTAAGTGATTCCAACCGTGAAAACTTTCGTTCTTTACTTATACATCTTTCATGTTCCTTAAGTCTAATTGACACAGCCCGTCCAGTGTCATCTCAGTGTGTCAAACATTCGACTTACATATATTGCTATCTCGAAAACTATTTTAGCTAGAAAGATGGTTAAATTAGTAAAATTATGGAGAATTTTATTGATTCTAAATGGTAGCTCACTAAATACGGGTGTTGTGGTTTTAGGAATAATAAACATATTATTAAGATATTTTTAGAATCTCATGGCGGGAAAATGAAAATATCAGCTCTCCCTGTTTTCGAGACACATTTACGAATTTTCAAATTCTTTATGAATGCTCATTAACAGCTTTCAAATTATGTATTACAAGTCGAGATTATTATTTTACTTAAGCTCTATCTTGTTGTGCAGATTAAAGATATTATGTGCGACTGCTAGACCTCCACGAAATTCTTGAAATTGTATCTAAATTTATATTGGGTGAGATCTGGAATTACTGGAATGTCTAATCAAAGGATTATAATATCAGTCAGATGGTGCCGTTTTCTCCCTTGATATGCTAGTACAAAAAAAAGATACCCTAGGTCCATTCTATTTATAGGAAGCTGATACATAGGAATAAAAGAGCCAGCAAGAAGTTTTCGGGTTTTTTAAAACGAGTGGATTAAAGAAAAACCAATCATACAAGATTGATCATACATTTGTCCTGACACAAAGTTGTAGTTTCTTTTAATGAAACTCCCTGTATTTTATAAAATGGTTCTTTTTTTGCTAATTATAAATATATCACATTTGATATCTTTATCTTTAAATGCACCCAAGAAAGGAATACATTGCATCTTATGGCAGGGTATTTCTCAAATTTCTCGGGTCTCTTTAAAGATAAAGGTAAAACTAATTAAATTTATAATCAGCAAAAAGAGATCTATTTGATGGACATATTATAACACATAATTATTCTTTCTTTACTCTAATAGGTTATTAAAATCCTTAAACCTTTATATTGAACATTTGTTAGCTAGCTCTCTTACTTTTGGAAGTAAGCGACCGTTTCCATACATACCAGCGATCTTGTATATTTAAACTTTAGTCTCACCATCATCCATTTCAGAAACGATCGACTATCATTTTATTAGTCTTTAGTGATGCAAATTCATTTCCAAAGGAAGCAGAAAAACTGATCGAAGCTTTAATATTAAACGAAAATTGCACTGTAGTCAATATCGATAATACGCACATATTCTAAATTTTAACTCGATTGGGATGTACAGGGTGGAGAAAAATGACCTTTATGGAATAAAGTCTCTATAACTTTGTTGTTTCAAACTTACTTTTAATTTTATTGTTGGAAGCATATAATATACAAATGAATTTTATTGATCGATACGTGAAAGATTAGGTCTCGTAAATGGCGGTCACTTTCTGCTTCACCATAAGTTCTTTTGGAAGATCACTGTGCACACATCGTTTAACAGAGGCGGAGATTAGTGATAAAATAAAGGTACTAGATATTTTCAAGACAGCTGGTCCAGATGGAATACCTGCTATACTTTTGATAAGATGCTGTCAGTTGTTGTCTGGGCCACTCTGTAAAATTTTTCAAATGTCCTTTAGTCTTGGTTCTTCTTCAGAAATTTTTTTCTACTCTCATACCGGTATTTAAATCCGGTGATAGATACGATATAAAAAACTACAGAGGTATTTCTTCCCTTTCACACATACCAAAGTTGGGAGCAACATGGTTTTTATCGCATTGGCTCAACTGCTACAAATCTGGCGGTATTTCAAAATTACCTAATAACATCGGTTGAGGCTGGCCAACAGATTAATGTTATCTACACTGATATATTCAAGGCGTTTGATAGTGTCTGTCATCAGTTTCTAATAGTAAAATTACAGCAAATTGGTTTTTACACACTACATTGATTGAATCAAGTCCTATTTATTTAATCAACGTGAACAGGTCAACGTATGTGGTTCAGTTTCCAATCAGGTTGTTGTAAAGTCGGGTGTCCCGCAGAGCTCGCATATGGGTCCAATTCGATTTTTACTTTTTTTAAAAGACATAGTATCTTTTTTTAAAATATCTAAATGTCTTTTATATGCAGACGAATTGAAATTATTTTCGCCAGTTTCCTCTGACTCCAATTAACTGCAGTCTGAGATCGAGAGACTTGTCGAATGGTGCAACACCAATTGCCTGCTTCTTAACATAACTAAATGTAAAGTGTTCCGATTTTATAGGTGCAATAATCCCATTGATTCCTCGTACTTTATAAACAATGTAAGTCTTGAAGTTGTTACTTCTTACAAAGATTTGGGTGTTATTTTTGACGAAAATCTAACTTTTAATTTACACATTGATAACATAGAACTTAAGGGTTTCAGATTGCTATGCTTTATTAAACGATATACTAAGCATGTCACTGATAGCAAAGCTATTGTTTGTCTCTATAACTCCCTCGTTCGGAGTGATTTGGAGTACTGTTCTACTATATGAAGTCCTTCAAAATATCTTTTATTTAAATTTAATTTTCCATACCAAGGTCTGTCTTATAATGCAAGAGTTTTGCTTTATGGCCTGCAAACCCTTGAGTTTCGGAGAAAAATGGTACTTCTAGCTTTCTTGCACAAGTTGTTAAACGGGGCAATTAACTGTGAAATATTGCTGCAGTCAGTCTCATTTTTAGTTCCTATTAGGAGAACAGACAATCGCTGCTATTTTTTAAAAGATATCACCGTACAAATTATGGGTTTAGTACATTTGTTGATCAACTAGTACACAATTACAATCGACACTTTCCCGAGTATGACCTTTTCAGATTCAACATTTTACAATTAAAAAGGCAATTTCAAGGATCGGTTATGTGATTATCTATTGTTTGTATATGTTTTGCCTGATACTTGTTTACTCATTAAATTGTATTATCGTGTAATATATTGTCCCATTGTCTCTTTTCTATCTTATTATTTGACATACGCTTTTTTTTAGTTTTATTTTACTCTTATGACTATCTTTTTTGTCTTTTGCGAATTCGTACCATTTAGAATGTTTAGCATTCTGTAGTGTATGTTTCAGAAGGGCAACCTGTCCGATGCTTACATCGGCTACGTCCTTACAATAATTTAAAAATTTAAAAATCAATCGTGCTCTTTCCACCATATTTTCCGACCTTTTGGAAAATTTCAGATATTATGGCACGGGTTTCATTGCGAATATTGATTTTCAGCTGAAGAATGGTAATTGGCTTATTGGCGTACATGCGTTTTTTCAAATAGGCCCAAAGAAAACAGCGGCCATAATCTGGTGAACGTGGTAGCCCTTATGAAATCGCTTCCGCTCCGAATAATGCGTTTGTCGAAAATGTCCCGTAACAGAACCTCGTGTCCCTAGCATTATGCGCTGTAGATCCATTTCGCTCGAACCACAGTTGTGCATAGTTTTGCACAGCAGGCCTCGACAAATTTCCAATGTCTTCCGATATCGAGCAGCGTTAATGGTAACTGCCTTACCATTACGCCTTACCTTCATTTTCAAAAAAATATGGGCCTTTTATCCATTTGGGCGATGAACCGCACCAAACAGTACACCTAGTTGAGTGTAATTGTTGCGGGTGAACTGGTCTTGGAATCTTCGTAGCCCATATATTACAGCTCTGCTTGTTAACAATGTTATTTACATATCAAATTATGGATTAAATCAGGATTTTATCCACAACGAAATGGTACAATCAAGAGGTTGTTGGTAGTCTGTCAGTTTTAGTTCTTGCACAGGTTGCATTTTATATAGGAACATGTGCAGTGTGGTCAAAATCCTTTGAAAGCACTTCCTTGAAATGCCCAAGTTCAGCAGAACGATTCCTTGTCGACCTTTCTGAACTATCCTGCAAATTATTCACTACACGTCGAATATTTTGATCTGTATGAGCTGTACGGGCTCTTTCAGTAACAGGGAGGTTCCTTACTGATACATCTTGCCAAAAACGTTGAATCAACACATTTATTGTTGGTATTGTGGTTGCGATTCGCACACTGAGGAAACAATCGGCTGCCACACCCAGAAGTTTAGTTACCACAGCAAAATTAACCCATAAAATATAAAACAGACCGAGCTGCTAGTTGCTACAACGAATTTACTTTTGTTGTAGAGGATGTAGCTTTTTATTGGCTGTAGCAATCAAGTTTGGTTAGTTACCAGAACTACACAAGTCTAAATTGTCACTACCAATGTTTCAGTTATGGTAACTAAAAAGTTTGTTGAGTCACTACAAATAGTAGAATTTCCTGTCATAGCTAGTAAATTTGGTTTGCATTCTAATTTTGTTGAATGATCTATGTCTAGATATTTTAAAAACCCAGATTCCTAGATGACGAAAAACATGTTTTCTCGATTCCGTCGGTCTCTCTGTTCGCGGCACAGCTAAAAAACTACTTACCCGATTGAGTTCAAATTTTGGTCAAAAATTACGGGTCATATGGGGACGACCTGTAACCTTTGGATGAAAATCCAGTATGGCAAAACAAAATGGCGGCCTAGTGAAATGTTAAAAAATTATTACTAAAAAAGTGCTTATCTAATTCATCTTAAATTTTGCAGAAAAATCAAGTATTATGTAGGAATCAACTAGTAAAATGTTGGTACAGGTCCATGATGCCGGAGCCAAATGGCAGCTTAATAAGATATTAAAAACTTCAGCCTGAAAAAACTATTGAACTGATTACAAATGGGGTGCCATACCATAATGTAGTACATATATGAACAAGTAACCGTGTGGTACTAATTCAAGATGGCCGAACAAAATGGCGGTCAAATAAAATTTTTGTAATCTGAAAAAATCACCCTCTCAGATTTTACATATCTTCGCGGTTTAGTTTCCCTAGATGCCTACAAATATGTTTTATCAATTTTGTCAGTCCGTCTGTCGGTTTGTCCCTCTGTCTATCAGTTTGCGGCATAGCGATAGGACCATTCAACAAACTGGTTTAAAATTTTAGTCAAAAATTATGGGAATGTCCTGGTAATATTTTGGTAAAAATACAATATGCCGGACAAGATGGCGGCCTAGAGAAACGTTAAAAAGCTATTACTAAAAAAACTAATTATCAAATTTACCATTACATTACATAGGGTTACATAAGAATGAACTGGTAAAAGTTGGTATGGATATAAGACAGCAAAACAAAATGGCGACCTAATAAAATATTTGAAAAATCAGTCTGAAAAAACTACTTATTAGATTAATTTCAAATGTTGTACAAGCATTAAGTGTGATATCGAGATAAACTGGTAAAGTTCTATTACGAATTTAAGATAGCGGTGCAAAATGGCGACCAAATAAAATGTTCAATTATTCAACTGACTGTAAATTTTGGAAAAAAATTAGATGTAATATAAGGATAAATTGGTACGAACTCAACTTAACAAAATCGCGGTGTCAATGTAAAAACTGTTTATTCAATTTATTTTAAATTATGCCCAAGAATCAAGTGTGGCATAGGAAGAAGGTAAAATATTGGTAGAGATTCAATTTGTTGGAACAAAAGAGCGTCCAATAAAAATGTTTGAGAAGACAATATATATGTGTTCTGAACTGAATTGGTTTACACTTTACCACTCCTAATAAAAGGAAATATTCATAAGGAGGAAAGTTCAAGGTACAGGAAATTTACCGAATTTTTTGAATATTGAACAGATATAGTTTAAAAGAATTGTGTCATTGTATGATATGCTATTGTTTTTGACATTGTTCCACGCCCATTTAGGTTTTTTGTATAATATATTTATACGGAATATATAATTCTTAAGTAAGTAAGTTTTGAGCCAAATCAGCTACCTAAGTAAGAAGTAAAATTAAATAAAAGTTTATAAGAAAGGAAAACGATACATTCTCCACCACTGGCACTTAAAAGTAAAATATGGGATAGATTACAGAAGAAATACATTTCGAATAAACAAAGGAGATTCACATAAACGTTAGGAGCGCAACCTATAATTAGCCATAATTTAATAATTATTGTTAATAAATGTTATTATGCGGGTTTGTATATCGTGAAAAAACACAATTGAAAATAATCATTATCGACCTTTCACATCTAATAGTATAAATTTACCACTTGTGACTTTTAAGCAGTTATAAGAATGTAAATTTAAATGTAAGAGCAGTCTTGGTCTGGAATGTCTGTGATAGTGGATACTCGCGGTGTTTGTTCTATATTCTGTTATTATTTTTTGGGTGTGCAGGACGTTCAAATACAAAGAATGGTATACAAACTGGGGGTTTGTGACACCTTATGGAGGTTTTTGAATAGACAGTTCATCAGAGAGTTTCATAAATTCGTAATATCATTCGCTGTTAGGTAGTAATATTTATTCCGGTTTTGCCAGTAGCGTGATTTAGATTTAAAGGATTGGCGGATACTAGCATAAAACCAATCTATACGAATTTAACCAGCAGGTCGGAGGCCGTGTGCCGCGTACTGGCAACTCTAGGATTGGGAACTATTTAGTGGGTCTTTTATTTACCATTTGTTGGATGATCTGTTCCGAGTTTATTGGATATTATTTAAATGAGAATTTGTTACATAGTATGACGTATGGATTTTATAGCGTAACTCGCACTGATAAAATTTAATGAAGTTTCACATATTTCATTACGTATTCATAACATATTTGTCCCACAAAACGTGTAAAAAACGTGTGCTTTTTTCTATATCTAATAGAATTTTTACCATATTTTAAGAGAGTTGGCTAATTGAACCGTTATCTTCCGTCACGTGTTCTTTGAGTTCCTCCGTATACCCTAGATCGATGCCATTTCTTTTATTTTTATATACCCCTTTCCTAACTATTTTCTTCTGGTCGTTGGGCGAGGGCGGCCGTTATCATTGTTATATCAATCTAAGCGTTTGCGTGTGTGTGCGATTATATTTAAGTTTTATTTGATTTGAGATTTACCCACGCACATTACATGCCTTCGCCTAAATCCTACGGGTTGCAACCGGAACTCTCCGGAGCCCCAGTAGGTGGCGCTAAGTGCTATGCTTAGCCCGTGGAATCTTTCACAAGAGTCTGTGGAACAGGTTTGTGAGAGCTCCGAAAAAAGTCGATCATACTTTTGTAGTCAGGGTGCCAGTGGTAGATTTTGCTGATATGTTGTGTGCATGGTCGTGCACCATGCGAGGGAAATAGACGTTTTAACTACTTTTTGCAAAGAAAGAGTTAAATGAGTGTATACTTTTAACGAGTAGTATAATAAAAGAATAATAAAAAATAATAAAAACACGAAATGAATGAACATAATTAAATTTAAAAGAAAAAAATAATGTATTTTTATTAATAATTTTAACAAGTGACATAATAAAAAAAATAATAAAAATACGAAATGAAAGGACACACATTTTAAAATAGTAGAATAATGTGTATTTTAAACTGTTACAACGCGATATCGGAAAAATAGTTTGGAATTTCTGTATACAAATTTGATAAGTTAAGAGTGAGGCAGAGACACAGATTTTAACTTCGTTCATTAATAACTAGATACAGCATCATTCCCGAATTAGGGCAAAATGTGTGTCTGCAAAGTAAGAATTTGCTGCGAAATTTTTATTACTGATCAAAAGAGCGTTTAGGATAATCCATTTATTCGTATTACTACGACGAAACATACGAAACGTTACGAAACGCATGTAAATGTAAATATAAAGACAAAAAAATAACGGCGATCGACGGAGGAAAGGAACCGGTAAATACTGTACTTTTTCACTCATTGATGGTGTTGCAAAACCTCTTCAAGCATCCATAATTAAAGAATATTATCAACATAATGGAATAAACCCGATTGGTAGGCGGTTCAGGCACGATCTCCGGGTAAAAATATTATTAAAAACGTTAGGAGTAGGCTAAAATACACATTTGAAACAACTAAAAATCAACCACAAATCATCCCAGATCTAATACGTGCAGAGAAAATGAAAAAGTGTTCTACATAAATTTATTATCTCTAGTATGTCTGGCCGCTACCAGAAATTGTTGAGAGTTCGGGGCGAGCATATTAGCTTTTATTTTCCCTAACTTGTACATTTGTAACCATCGTTTTATAAATTATATTAAATTTTTTTACTGTTTCGATTTTCGCATAATAATATGTTTTTCTTTTCGATATTTCCTGTACACATAAATAATTATAACTTTTTCTTCCAGAGTTAGTTTTTATTTTAATGAATTTTTTTACACAACCTGTATAAACCGTCTAAAAATTTTAAGCTACAAAATTTGGCTTTTTTCTTTCCTTTAATTAAAAAAATATACTTTATTGAATTTAACTCTGTCTACCTGAAAGTTTGAACCAACTGAAAACTAAAAAAAATCGTACCCTTTGTATTAAGTTAACGGCCACTTGACTTCATTAATGTCTATAGTAACTTAGACAACACGACCATATTTCTCAAAATAGAGTATATTTGTCATACATATAGTAATAGTTACAATACAGAGTTCGTGGACCTGAAAAAGAGAACTTTACTCTTCAAAAGAATACATATCTTGTCACCCTAGCTAGACTCAACAAGCTCCGCAGTTGTTTTTTTTTTGTTTAACTTCTCTAAGTTTTAGAAATTATAAAAAAGGTTATTAGAAAATTAAATTATAATTTGAGCCACATCCTTAATACCTAACACAAGGATTCCTTTTATATTTTGTTTTTTAAATTAAATCATGTCCATAGTTTAGGTTTTTTAACTCACCTCTATGGTATAAACAATGCCTTCAATTATTGTACAATGAAAAAATTATTGTGCGATCAAACCTTTCCACTGGTTGATCTTGTTTCTCCTAGAAATAATGTTTATTGTACCTAAGTGTTTGTAACGGAAAACTGAAAGCATTTTAGGTATAATAATAATTTCGCCAAAACTAGTTTATAAAAGCAAATCTAATTTAATTTAGTACTTAACAGTGTTCTGTGATCTAAGATCTAATTGACAAAAAAATTTAAAACTAAAACACTAAAATATAAGTATTATCTGTACACGGTCGAACAACACAAAAGCGTTATCGATGCCAATCGTGTAAATTCGGAGCTCCTACAAATCTGTTCCCCAGACTCTTGTGAATCTTTCTACCTTAAAAGACGTTTTCGTTTTGAATTGATTCACATCGATGATCTCTGAGCATTTGAGGTCTCCATGGATACAAGCCTGGCTGATGAGGGTGAAGGCTTAGAAATCGATAGCAGGAGGGGTATTCTGTGACATAATCAAAAGCAATTTCTTCTCGTAGGCCGCTTTCGTGTAAAAATTAGATATTTTTGCTAATATCAGACTTATTTCACCATAATAATATTGACAACTCACTTTTAGATCCGATTGAAGCATGTCTCACATCAACATATTTTGTTTTTCAATGAACTTTTTATGAACAAACCTCTGGAGCAGCCATGGGATCTCCGCTGTCACCAGTGGTAGCCTATATCTCTATGGAAGCTTTTGAGGAGGAAGCCTTAGACTCATCTCCATTAAAGCCAAAATCATGGTTCAGATATGTAGGCGTTGTATATTGTAAAATCTCCCTGGGTTTCTTGATCATCTGAATCAACAACATGCTAATATAAAACTTACAATGGAAATTGAATCAGAAGGCACGATTCCCTTTCTAGATGTTCTTGTACAAAGGAAAGGGGATGGTTCCTTAGGACACTCTGTATATAGGAAACGAACACAGGTACCTTAATGCAAATTGTCATCATCATCTAGCACAAAAACAATCAGTTATTAATGCTAAGACATGCAGATATTTAGCATATATCACACAACAGAAAGGTAACTAACGATAATTTATTTCTATATAAATATTTCGAATATTCCATGTTGCCAATAGATCTTATTAAGATATTTCGACATTTTGATTGATATTTTCCTCATAAATAAATCGGGAGAAATGGCGTCCCGGCGAATAATTGAACGGGACACGGGGCAAACCATTCTAAATTGGGACTGTGTGTCGGGGCGGCATTGATATATACAAATAAAAAAAAGTAATGAGGCTTGAAAGTTTTAGTCGCATGTTTTTGTACTGTGCACATTACACCTAAAAAAAATTGCTTCTCTCTGCTGCTTATCCAATTTACGTGTCTAAACAATATTTCAAAGACCAAACACTCTGTTATAGACTCCAGCACTTAACTTTGTTGTGTCTCCGGGGCAGGTATAATGCATCCGTTATTTCTGGTCGTAAAACTACCCTGTTCCAGTAGTAAAGTTTTAATGCGACACTTCCACCGAGACTAACTCACTAATTGCATGCCTTCGCCGTTTTCTAATTATGGTTAATATTATTAGCGTCCACATTAGGTATTAAAATATACTGTTTACAAACAAAAACTCGTAGGCTTGTAAAGCTTTCGTTTAGGAAAGAAAACACTTTGAGAATGTAAATGAATAAGCAAAGTTATGATACTAATTGACGAGCTTTGTGTGATCAGTGATCACTAAAAAACAGATTATATGCAACATAAAATGGCTAAAATATGTTCGGAAATATGCAAAATAAAAGTTGAAAATATACAAGGAAGTAGGAGAAAGATGCAACAATTTACAAAAAAAAATCCTGTACATTTTGCTACCATTAGTTTTTTTCTATAGAGGATTGATTCGGCCGATACTTGGTGGAAATCCATAACTAAGATAAGTAAAAAAAAATTTTTTTTACTTAGACTTCCACTATATTAAAGAATTATTTGTATCATCCGATAAAGCCACTGTGTTGGCGAAACATGTCATAAGTTTGTTTTCTTTAATATAGTGGAAGTTTTAAGTAAAAATTGTTTTTTACTTCCCTCGTAAAAGGGAAGTATTGTAATCGTGAAAAAATCACTCATTTTTTTTCAGAACTTCACGTTTCAGGGTCCTTAGATGATGAAAAACATGTCTGTCTGTCCGATTGACTTCAAATTTCGGTCAAAAATTAAGAATCACATGGGGATGACCTGGTAACATTTTGGTAAAAATCCAATATGGCGGAACAAGATGGGGGCCTAGTGAAATGTTAAAAAAATTATTATTAAAAAACTGCTCATCCAATTTATCTCAAATTTTGCAAAAATATCAAATATTATGTTGAAATCAAGTGGTAAATTTTTGGTACGAATCCAAGATGACTGAACAAAATGGCGGCCAAATAAAAGATTTGTAATCAATATTTCGGTAAAAATTCATTATGGCGAAACAATATGGGAGCCTAGTGAAATGTTAAAAAAATTATTATTAAAAAATTGCTCATCCAATGTATCTCAAATTTTGTAAAAATATCAAGTATTATGTTTAAATCAAGTGGTAAACAAGATGGGGGAACAAAACGGCGGCATAATAAAGTATTTAAGAATTCAGCCTGAAAAAACTGCTTAATGGTTTAAATTCAAATTGTGTGCCATAACTAATTGTGGTATAGGGACCAACTAGTAAAATTGGGTACTAATTCAAGATGGCCGAACAAAATGGCGGCCAAATAAAATGTATGTAATCGTGAAAAAATCAGAGATACAAATCCGTTTCTTTTTACGTCCCTCGTAATCTGAAAAAATCACACTCCGAGATTTTTTCAGATCTTTACGTTTCAGGATCCCTAGATGCCAAAAAATATGTTTTATCAATTCCATCGGTTCGTCTGTCTGTCTGTCCATCTGTCAGTTCGCGACATAGCTTAAAGACTACTTACCCGATTTACTTCAAATTTTGGTCATAAATTAAGTGTTATATGGGGATGACCTGGTAACATTTTGGTAAAAATCCAAAACGTCGAAACAAAATGGCGGCATAGTGAAATCTTTAAAAAAATATTATTAAAAGCTACTCACCCAATTTATCTTAAATTTTGCAATAAAACATCAAGTATTATATTGGAATCAACTGGTAATATTTTGGTATGAATTCAAGATGGCAGAACAAAACGGCGACTTAATAAAAAAACTAAAAATTCAGCCTGAAAAACTGTTTAATGGTTTGATTTCAAATTGTGTGTCAAAACCAATTGTGATATAGCGATCAACTAGTAAAATTTTGGTACCAATTCAATGGCGGCCAAATAAAAAGTATTTAAACGTAAAAAAAATCATTCTCTCAGGTTTTACACGTCTTTACATTTTAGCGTCTCTAGATTTAAAAAAAATATGTTTTATCAATTCCGTCGGTCCGTCTGTCGGTATGTCTGTCTGTCTATCTGTCAGTTCGCACCATAGCTTAAAGACTACTAACCCGATTGACTTTAAAATGGTTTTCGTTAACGATCCTCTCTTGTTTTTCTGTTAGAGTAGTGTATTATTTAGTGTAAGGATCCAGTAAAAGAACAAGACTTTTTTTAAATTGTCGATGTTTCGAAATTTTTTTTTTGCATCCTCAGGACACATATTTTCATTCTTTACCTACTATGTTGGACCGCTGTTATTTCCCAGATATTAAGTTTCTAAATAGTTCTTATTAATGATCCTCTTGTTTAGAGTGGTGTATTATTGGGGGTTAAGATCCAGTAAAAAACACACAAGGTTTATTTTAATTGTCGACGTTTCGCAATTTTATGGTTGCGCTCTCAGGAGACATACAAACACTATATCCTGCATGATTTTCGTGAACGATCTTTTCGTTTTTATGTAAGAGTGGTGTATTATTTGGGGTTAAGAAATATCTGCGGACCAATAGAGTAGGTAAAGACTAATATGGGTTTCATGCAGAATATAAAATCTATGCGACCTGAGGATGCAACAATAAGTTGACGAAACGTCTGCAATTTAAAAAAAGGGCCATTTTTTACGGGATCCTAACACCGAATAATACACCACTCTAACATAACAAGAGGGTCGTTAGTGAAAACCATTCAGAATCTTAATATTTGGGATATCTGCGGACCAACGTACTAGGTAAAGACTGATAATATGGGTTTCAATTTAAGATGGCGAAAAAAATGATAGCAAAACAAAATTTTTAAAGAATCAACGTTAAATAATTGCGGAATAACAAACGAATTTATTATTTGTGCATATTCGACTAAAATCGATATCATGGCGACCCTTGTCATTTGTGCATATTTGACTAAAAATCGGTACCTAGAAATATCTAGGAATGTAAATTGTGAAGTTTTAGTCGACATTTGAAAATTCAAAATGGCAAACCCAACATGCTGGCCGAATTTTATTATTTGTGCCAGCTCAACTTTTTTGTAGCATATTTCACTAAAAATCATTATTAGGATGTATTTAAAAGTGTAAGTTACGAAGTATTAAACCAACATTTGAAAAATTAAAATGGCGAGTCCAACATGGCGGACGAGTTTTGTAATTTGTGGATATTCGACTGTATTTGGTATTAAAAATGTAGTAAGCAATCAAAATTAGTCCATGGTGGTGGCTCCATTTTTAATCCATTATTTTCAATTTATAATCCTGCTGCACGGATAAATATCCCCCGATATTGATTTTCGGTCGGATCTGAACAAATGTCAAAACTTGCGCACCATGTTGGCGCTGTTATTTTGATTTTTAATGGTCGACAAAAAGACTTATAATTTTTGAGTCCAACAACGAAAAAGAATATTTGTCCGCCATATTGGAGTGATTATCTGTAAACTGTATACACATGCTAAATTTGAAAGAAATGGATTTGGTTGAAGTGGGTGAAAAATCCATTACAATATCTAAAATTATTCTATGCCCTACTGCAACGTCATCTTCATGTATCGATTATTTGTGCTCAAATTTTGACTGTGATTATATTGATTGTCGTGTAATACCTGCTGATCTTTCAGACCATGATGCTGTGTTATGTAATTTTAGATTTTATATGTTTAAGGAAAATACTTGTAAAAGAAGGGGGAGAATATTTAATACCTCTGGTTATGGTAAGTTTTCGCAATTATGTAACGAAATAGATTGGCATGCTGTTATTAATTGCTCTGATCCTTTCAGTCAGTGTCAACAAGTTGTTCTAGTCTTTTAAGACAGACATTTCCCACTAGGATGCGTAAGACGAAACACAAAAATTCTATTAATTAAAAGATTAGGTATGACTGGAAATTTTAAGTATTTTAAAAGATCTAAATATTCCAATAGGTAATTGTTACGGGCAAGTGTACGATGGAGCAAATGTAGTGAGTGGGGCGTACAACGGCGCGCAAGCGAAAATTAAACGAATAACGTAGAATATGTACACTATGCCAGTCACAATTTAAATTTAGTAATTAATGATGCAGTGGCTGGTTGCAGTGATATAACTGCATTTTTTGGGTGTAGTTTAGATCACCAATTTAATAATAGAGAACATTATTTTAAAGTCCGTGTATATTACTATTGCATTGATATAACTTCAAATACAATAAGGCAAAGGTTTTCGGCTTTGCGGTGTATAAACGAATATTTTGACTTTTTAGAACCTAATAATATGCTCGAAAAACCAAATGAAGAATTGATGAAACAATGCCACACTTTATTAAGAAATACATTTTTTCTAGTTCCCTTGTGAACCAGTTTTCTATGTTTAATGAACTATTCGAGCCCGATCTTAAAAAAGATATGAAAATTAGGCAACTTTTTGAACTAGTAATTGAAAAATATTCGTGTATGGAAGTTGATTTTCCTGAAGTTTTCACTATGTCTTTATTATTGTTTACGGTTCTTGTAACAGTTGCAAGATCTTCTAATAAATTAAAAGTCTTACAAAATTGTATTAGATCAACGCTGAGGGAAGACAGATCGATCGATATTGCATTAAAGTTAAATTTAACTGAGTTAACTGATCAGTTTGCTAATGCCAAAGTCAGAAAAAGACCGTTATAGTTTTTTTTAGTCATAAGTTTTTACCAAATAAATGTTAAATAATAATTACCTTTGCTTTATTAATTATTTTCTCAAACTCAGGAATCGATTAATTTATTTTTAAAATATACAAGGGGCCCACAAACATATTTTCCCTGGAGCCCACTTCTCCGAAGATCCGCCACTGGTGTGTCGTGTCGTGTGTGTCCAATCATCCAACTGAATGAAATCATTCTCGTCGCAATATACTATATTTATTTGTTTTTTTCGTTTTTTCTCTTAGATAGTTTTTTTTTTCGAAGTATTACTGTATCTAGTTTTTTGTACTTAAACTAAAAAGAATTCAAATATTTGGCCGAAATTTATAATCCGAACAGTCCCGCAATAATATTTGTTTAGATCATTTTCAAAAATTTCAAATGTATTTTGGATCCTTCATATGTGCACTTAAATCTCCTATCGTTCCTGTTTTAGAATGGTCAATAACAACTTCACCTCTAAATATATCAAGTGTAGTGCGCAGTTCTTTAGTCAATTCCGAAATTTCCTATAATACTGGTCTATTTTCCGATTTTAAGCAGTGGTGTCTTTTGGCTTGATTATAAAAATGTGTGTTACAATTTTGTATTCCCATAGTCTTCAAAATCCAGTACATTTATTCACCAAATAATAATAAATTGTAAATTTCAAAATTGCAGAGCACACAAAAATAGAATACATGCAATAAAGACAAAGAATAACAATAACCTCCCAAAACTCAATAGAAAACTAAATTTTATCTATTTTGAAATATACACAAGTATAACTGTCTAGGATCCCCTGCGCCGTCCTGTATCACATGACAGATTGGAGAAACACAGAAGAGGTTTCCTGAAGTTGTCAAGATTTTAGATACACTTTTTTACATCAAAACAAAAAAAGCTCACCTGGGTTAACCAAAAACGCATTTTTGTATTTAATCCTGTTTAAATATTGAATGACTTCAAAATGGTTTTTTTTCTGTTTTTGGTATAAAAAAAAATATCAAGAAAAACTAGGCAACATCACGGAAGCAGATTGCTTCTGCGATTCAGCGTTCGAAGTCGCACGACTTACTTGACAATTTTAAGGCCGTAATGCGATAAAACGCATGTTAAATCGCGGAGTTCTATGGGTTGATCGGTACTTATATACTAGAATACACTAGAATGTTTTTTTTTCGGTTTTTTGTGCTCTCAAACTGAATTTGGAGAAACTATAACAGCACTTATCTTATGCCACCAACTATTATTATTAAATAGGTGATAATGTCACCAACCTGTTCTTAACCAGACTATCTAGGTTAGGACCCTCCTCCGATGGTTTTTCAAATCAATGAGGTAGGTTGAGAATAAGAATACTAGACCCTATCACATTTACTGCGAAAAACTAACCCTGTCTGAAGGTTGAGGTCAATAAAATATTCTGCATTGTTTTTAATTTAAATTATTCACCATGTTTCGATTGCAAAGAAAAACCGTTAATAGCATAGCATTATCAAGTGTAAACTGAGGCTAAAACTACTAGCTTATCTAGTATAGCCGTATGCAATGACTGAAGAAAGCTATGCACCAAAAAGCACTAAAGATCTTCAAATATCTACAATTATCAGAACTCGGCTTGCTAAAGAGCTATTTGTTATATTCGATGAATACCGCTTCTTTAAATTTCCTGTTCTACCAATATGTTGGTTCTCTGATCTCTTCAATTCAACTACGAAAGAACAGCTCGCTAGCTCAATAAAAGGTAACCTCCTCTTTATCTTGTACCTTTCGTTTTATAACTTAAAATTTAACTGATCCTTGCTTATATTTTACATGCTCGGACCTATTCATGTAATAATTTTAAAAACCTAACCTTTAATTTTTTCCACTCGTTAAAATTACGTTTTAACTTATTTGAAATAAATATTTTGTTAAGTCAATTTCGAAATGCAACTGCAATATGGATGGAGTTATGTAATGGCCTGTTACTCAACTTATTTATTTAGACATTCACATGTTTTGCTAATATGTTTGCATTAATACCAGAAATCCTATTTCTGTTTTTAATTACTTGTTGCAGTATTATTACTTTCTTACAGCGCGCTAAATTATTTCCTAGAGACATTTCAATCATAAAGTAAAGCGCGTTTACATTTTACTATTAAAATAACAAGAGAAACCGGCGCAAAAAGTACCGTTTTATGTGTTTTTGAATGTTTTTAGTTAGAATACGGTATGGTAACCGATGAGGGTGTCTCGCGGCGACCTTGTAGAAAATAAAATGTGTAGAGCTTGGAGTAATATTTCATAACTTAAGGGGTCAAAGAAATTTGTGGGTTTTGTACCTTGCCTCAGGTGAAGTCAATAACTTTTCCTAAAGCACGGTTAGTTAGTATTCTCTTTGATAAAAGTAGCAGTCAGAATCAGAGAGTATGTATAAATGTTACTGTCCTTATGGAATTAACAAATGAGGGGCGTTTTATATTCACCAGTTTGGTGTGGTGGATTGAAGCAGTGGTGGGATGACGATATTCAAAATCAATCAGTGTTGGGTCCACCGAACATGCAATTTAAAAACACTGACTGGTGGCATCAGAAATCAACCAGCATAAATTTAAAAACACTTTGGTGGAATTATGGTGCCTCTGGTAGTTCCACCATCGAATATAAAAACACGCCCTGAGATCAGTTTAGCAATCATCATTCAAGTCAATAGTTGAAATCTAGTGTGTTTTCCTGATGTGTGGAAGCTTATTGTCTATTATTAAGTATATAGTGAAAAAAATAGAACCTACATGGTTCCATGGAAAGTAGTTGAGTTATGACAAATATATTAGCGTATTTTTACACAGACATTTCCAAGGCGCTTGACAAGCTGCAGGTTAAAGTAAGTAACATATTATCTCGTTCAATAAATGTAGCCTCAGGAGAACCATAAGGTCCTCATCTTGCCCCACTGCTTTTTTTGATATTTTCATTAACGTCGTAACTGACTTTTTTTCAATTTTAAATTACTAACTATTGTGCGCAGAAGACTTAAAGATGATTTTATGCTTAAAGGAAAAGTGTGAATGTCGGCTAGTGTCGCAAGACTTGAACATCTTTTTACAGTGGTGTAGTCAAAACCATCTAGTTTTAAAACCCCGTAAAATAAATTAATCCCCTATCTCACGTAAAAGCTGACAAAAATCGAAAAAATGAGTTACACCACTTGAGACTTTCCTACAGGCACAACTTTTATCTCACGAAGTGCCGTAACTGTATCTGTCACGATATCACGGCAGTGATGGTGTTTGGATTCGACGTATCTGACAATCAACATCAAATTTTTCTCACGTATAAGCGTATGTGCAGTTACGTCCCTTCCTGTGCATAAAATGTATTTACTATGCTTGAAAAAGAGAGCTGACGTATCTACAGTACACGCGGTCATGCAGCGGCAGAGGAAATTCTAACCTCAAAATTCATTAAATTGCACCACAATTTTTTGTGGTAATATCGTATCGTTATTACCGGTCATAATGTTGGGTTTTTTACATAATGGACATGTTTGTGCTTTGGGAAAACGGTTCAAGTAATGTTGTTCTTTCAAAAAAACTGGAACCTATTGAATGCAAAGGTTTTTGTGTAGGGAACAAAGTGAAAATGTTATATGACGAAAAATGGTACAAGGGAACAGTTTTAGCAGTCAAAACTAGTGTAATAGTACAGACTACGACCCGAGACATTATACCTTTAAATATATTGCAGAAACGTTTACAAAAAGCAGTTGGGGACGAATGTAACAGTTAAGATTAGGATTCCGGAGACAACATACCTTTAAGAACGTTACAGGAATGTTACAAAAAGCACTTCAAGAAACGATGTCCCCTAAAAATAAAAACTATAAAAACCGAACTGTAAGTAATCTGCGAAAAACTGAACTGTGCAAACCAGTACCTAACGACTACGCTGAAGAACTATGTGGCTTTAGTGATTCACCAATAGATGATTTAGATGGAGATCCTACATTCGGAATTTGTGAAGTTCGCAGTTACAAAAAAGACGTTTGGGCTGCCAATGATCGCTGTCAAGCCCTTGTATGTTTTGATTCCATGATGATATATGCTTCCAACATAATAGAAGGAAGCCCACTTTCTAATTTAACTGTCAACGATACGTTTGATTTGGAGATGCAAAAAGCAGTAGGCAGTAGCACAACGTTGTCAGAAGTAGTTACATCAGGAACTGCTATAAGGGTCCCACAGTCTTCTTTAATGGATGGTGTACCAAGAGAAGTAGACATCGTAAAAATGCGAAGAAACGACAGACAAGAACTGGCAAAAGCCTTAAGAAATTCAGGTAAAATTTTACATAACTGTAACTTGAATTCGTGGGTTATGGGACTGCAATAAGGTCTAAAATGAAACCACTATTTTCAATTGCAACGTTTCGTGTTACATTAATACTTTTTCAAGCTCTTGAGTTAGTGAATGAATGAAGTTGAAAAAGTGTTAATGTAACACGAAACGTTGCAATTGAAAATAGTGGTTTCACTTTAGACCTTATTGCAGCCCCATAACCCACGAATTCAAGTTACACTTATTCATTAGGGACACGAAATGCCTATCCAAATTTTACATAACATTGAACAGTGTCCCAAAAAAGACCAATGTACTCTTTGTCAAACGTATTTGGAAGGAGATGCGCAAACTAAAGAAAACCTGAAAATCCGATACGATTCACACATTGTCAAAAATATGTACGTCCCAATCTCGAAAGAAAGCCCAATTTTTTATGAATCCCGGCTGTCAACTTTTAATTCCACGTTTTATGATATAGCGAGTAAAGATTGTTTTTGTTTTGTTTGGAACGAATCTGTTAGTAAACGTGGATCTTCTGAGATTGCCTCATGCCTGTTTAAAGTTTTAGAGGAGTATCATCAAAAGTCAATTCGAAGAGTCTATTTACTTGCTGATGGCTGCTATGGACAGAACGAAAACAGCATTATTACAGCAACGTTACTTTATTCTTTAACAAAACTGGACTAAATCGAAGAGATTTCTTTGCGATTTTTCGCGAAGATCTTCCGGCAAAATGAAGGCGACTCAGCGCACAGTGCAAATCTACAGCAAGAACTCTCTGCTGGTGGCACTTCCTGCACTTGTCGTCTTCAATGGTTGTGTCGTTGATAATGTGCTTTTGGTAGTTTCTGATTGCTATGACTTTGTCCTGGATGGCAGGAAGCCTTCTGTTTCGGGGAACAGCTGCCTTTCTTATAACTACGTATATAAAAGTTTTTTTATGTATGTGGTCTTGCTTTATGTGTTATCTGGGTCTTCCATGAAGTGTTTTTTCAGACCAGGTGTTCATCTTTTTTAGTCGTGATTGGATGTGACTATGTGCGTCTGCTACGTGGAGTTCGTAAATTTGGTTTTTATTTAGCGATTGTATATTTATAATTCCCCTCCCTCCTTCTTTTCTCTCGATGGCGAATCTTTCCTTGCATACATTGGGATGTAACTTCCTGTGTTTAGTGAATTCAGAGCGTATGAGAATGTGAATGTTTTCTATGACTGTGTGTGACCATTTAATGATACCAAACCAATACGTAATAATAGGTATGACGAAGGTGTTAATAGCTTTCGTTAGATTTCTGGAGTTCGGTTTTGTTTTAGTAGTTTTGTGAGTCTGGTTTTAAATTTCGTCTTGAGCTCAGATTTGGTATGAGTGTATGAGTGTGATTAACTTTGGTGCTTTGATGGAAACCTAGGTATCTGTATGTTTCTTCTTTGAGCATGTTATCTATGGTTTCATTGTTGATTGTTTCCATCGTAGGATGGTTTTTTCACTGTCCCCTTGTTGATATGAAGTCGCTTGTTATACCAAACTTATACCAAATTCCATGTTGATGTCCAGGGTAAACGTTTCTGTGATTTTAAGGAGTGCATTTAGTTGTGCCTTTGTGCTTGCGTATAATTTTATGTCATCCATGTACAAGAGATGGTTTATTTTGTGTAGGTCATTTTTTTGGTGTTTAATGTGGAATCCGAAGTTTGTGTTATTCAGTGTGTTTGAGAGTGGGTTGAGACAGAGACAGAACCACAAAGCGCTGAGTGAATCTCCCTGGAATATACCTCGTCTGATGTAGATCTCTTCTGTTTCGATATGTTCTTTTTGTGTTCTCAGGTTGATTTTAGTTTTCCTCGTACTCATGATTTGCATAAGAAATTGACTCAGGTTTTGATTGACTTTGTATAATTATAGCACCATGGTAAGCCTACTGTGAGGTATCGAATCAAAGGCTTTTTTATGTGAAGGTTTCTATGATTTTTCTTGGTTTGTTCCGTGATGACGCTGTCTATAATTAGTTGCTCCTTGCATCTTCGGATGTTTTTCCTGCACCCTTATTATTATTATTATTATTATTATTATTATTATTAAAATATATTTAAAGGCACAAAACTCAAATCTAAATTTAAAATCATTCATCACTAAATAGCACAAGTTATAATCCTTTCTAAAAACAAATTCAACTTTTTTGGGGATTAACCCATTTATGGGACACAACAAAACCAACACCTAACAAATCACGATAATTAGCTCTGACGTATCCGCCCTGCTATGATTTTAATTCAACTATTTTCGTGTACTTATGTAGTCGTTTGTATTTTAGTATTAAGTACAGCTGTAACTGAGACCACAATAGGTAACAATGGGCCTATTGTATCAATAATTTAAATGTAAAATATAGCCCATTGTTTTTTCTTCTGGTAATTGAAATTTCGCTGTTACAACCTTTTTTAAGGAGTTTTAAGTTATGTAAATTCAGGGGTCATGGTGTGGCGTACACCGTGTTTATTATATTAACTAAAAAAGAAGAGCACATAATTGAAAAATATAACAGGAAAGTCACCCAAATGATCAATATTAAATTTTCTATTTTGCTTAACGTGGATTAAATGCACTAATATGAGTAAGACAATTCTTTATTAAAAGCCAATATCAAAATTTAAGATATAATTATCTCCAAAATGTTTATAAAATGATAAAATCACCCTCCGAGATTTTTTCAAATGTTTACGTTTCAGTGCCTCTAGGTGCCGAAAAATATGTTTTCTCAATTCCGTCGGTCTGTCTGTTAGCTACATAGCTAAAAAACTACTTACTCGATTGACTTCAAAATTTGGTCAAAAATTAAGAGTCATATTACACCTATTAATATTTTGGTAAAAACGCAATACGGCAGAACAAAATGGCGGCCTAATGAAATGTTAAAAAAATTATTATTTAAAAGCTACTTCCTACTACTAATTTATCTCAAATTTTGCACAAGAATGAAGTATTACGTAGGAATCAATTCGTAAAATTGAAACAAAGTGGCGTCCTAATAAAATATTTAAAAACTCCGAATGAAAAAAACTACTTAAAGAACTGATTTCAAATTATGTGCCATAACTAATTGTGGTATAGAGATGGACCAGTAAAACTGTGGTACTTATTCAAGATGGCGAAACAAAATGGCGGCCAAATGAAATAAATGTAATCGTGGAAAAATCACCTTCTTAGATTTTACAAACTTTCAAATTTTAGCGTCCCCAGACGCCAGCTAATATGTTTTATCAATTTCGTCAGTCCGTCTGTCGGTTTGTCTGTCAGTTCGCGGTATAGCTTAAAAGCTACTCATTAGATTAACTTCAAATTTTAGGATCATATGGGGATAACCTGGTAATATTTAGGTAAAACTCCAATATCAGAACAAAATGGCGGCCTAACGAAACGTTAAAAAAATTAATATTAAAAAAACTAAATATTAGATTTTTTCAAATTTTGCACAAAAATCAAGGTTTACATAGCAATGAACTAGTAACATTTTGGTATGAACATAAGAAAGCATCACAAAATGGCAGCCTAATAAAATATTTAAAAAACTGACCTGAAAAAAACTACTTATTAGACTAATTTCAAATTTTCTGCTAGCACTAAAAGTTGTGATACGAATTCAAGATGGCAGAAGGAAATGGCGGCCAAATATTTTTGACTATGAAAAATTCACCCTGTGTGATTTTTCAGATCTCTAAATTTCAGGGTTGGTTTGTTCGCGGCGTAGCTAAAAAGCTACTTACCAGATTGACTTCAAATTTTAGCCAAAAACTAAGAGTCATATGGATATGACCCGGTAACATTTTGGAAACAAAATCCGATGCGGCAAAACAAAATGGCAGCTTAGTGAAATGTTAAAAAAATAATTGCTAAAAAGCTAGTTTCTCTCACATGTTCCATAAGAATCAAATATTATGTAGGTATCAACTAGTAAAATTTTGGTACGGCGGAACAAACTGACGGCTTGATAAAATATTTAAAAATTCAGCCTGAAAAACAACCTAATGAACTGATTTTAGATTGTGTGCCGTAACTAATTGTAGTATAGAGATGAAGTAGTAAAACTGTGGTACTAGCCCCAGATGGCGGAACAAAATGTCGGCCAAATAAAATATTTGTAAGCTGAAAATGAACAAAATCACCCTCTCAAATTTTACGTGTTTTCAGGTTTAACATCCCTAGATAAATATTCAAAAAATATTTTTATCAATTCCGTCAGTTCGTCTGTCTGCCGTCAGTTTGTGTCATAGCTTAAAAACTACTTATCAGAGTGACTTCAAGTTTTAGTCCATAATTAGATTAGGAGTCATATAGGGATGACTTGCTAATATTTTGGGAAAAGCCCAATATGTCGGAACAAGATGGTGGACTAATAAAACGTTAAAAAAGTTATAACCAAAAAACTATTTATTCAATTACCTCAAATTTTGCACATAAATCAAGTGTTACATAGGAATGAACTGGTAGCATTTTGATATGAATAGAAGATCACGAGACAAAATGGCAGCCCAAGAAAATATTTAAAAATCGAGTTGTGTGATATAGAGATAAATTGGTAAAGTTGTAGTTCTAATTCAAGATGGTGGAACAAAATGGCGGCCAATTTTTCACTTTCAACTTCAAAAAAATCTTATTCAGATGACTGAAATTTTGCAGAAAAATTAAATATGATATTGGGATAAACTGGTACGAATTCAACATGACGTAACAAAATTGCGGTGTGTGTCAATGTAAAAATATTTTTATTGTGGCACTCTTGCCAGACCTATTTGTAATTTGTAGCAACTCTAGAATTTTAATTGGCATTCCCTGTACTCTGTTTTTAGAATCCACTTAAGATTTTGAGTAAGTTTTACTAATCCCGCCCTATATCTGTCTTTTACCATTTTTTAGATATTAATTATATTTATATGTATATTGTAAAACCAGTAAAAAGGCGCTTAAAATCCAAATATAAAATGTTCCTATACCTATTCTTGACCGTTTTTCCCTACAAACGATTTTAATGCTAAGGTCTAATTCTCGACTCTTAAATTTAAAACTAGTCATAAATTTTAAGAACAATAGTGAAAGATTTTCTTAAAATTTATAGGTAAGTTTGTGAATTTAGGATCCTCATAAACACAAAAGGAAAGCTTATCGTTCATCAAAAAACAAAGCACATTAAAACTAAACTTTTACTGAAATCCCTGGTCTTTAACAAAATGCTGATTTTCACAGCCCAGAAATAACTGCTTAAAAATTCCTTCACGTGAAAATTTTGGTTCACCGTCCAAACTCGGTGCCAAATAATTTTTTTTTTGAAATCGAC
Organism: Kuschelorhynchus macadamiae; assembly: GCA_030620095.1. NCBI lineage: Eukaryota > Metazoa > Arthropoda > Insecta > Coleoptera > Curculionidae > Kuschelorhynchus > Kuschelorhynchus macadamiae. Next base: position 687,806 of record JAUTXW010001744.1, read on the forward strand.
AAATGTGGAGGTATTGTATAAAATGGATAACAGTAATATAGATACATTTTTAAATTACTAATGTATTAAAAATTACATCACCACTTTTGGCTAACAGAGCAATTGTTCAATATTAGCTCAGAAATGAGGTTTTCAAGCAACAAAACTTCATTAAATAGTTTTTTTTGAGATTTAATGTTGATGAATGTAGTGAATGTAGATGTGGAGTCAAGTAATTTTTTTAGTCTGTGAATTATTTTCTGTAGTGTCAAACCTATATTTTATATATTTAACAGAAGCACCCAATAATAATATTATTATAACATATCTTTTTTATTTCGGTTTTTCTTTATATAGTATCCTCCGCAGTAGTTGTGGAGTACGAGGGACATGTTCTCCCAAAAGGTGACTGACCCTGCCTGGAGGAGGTTTGGCAAACCTAGTTTCCTAACTTTCCAAGCAAAAATAGTGGTAGTTTGCCATAAGAGGTTTTCTCTTGAACTGATGATAAAGATTTTTGGTCTTAAACCCAGAACTTAAAAAAATATTTCTTCAAAATAATTTTGGTACTGTTTAATGTAAGGTAATATTTGTATAAGTGATAGTGTTATATTTAATTTAAAGCGCTTACAACGACATAAAACGCTAATAGGCAGTAGGTCAGGGAGGATGAAATAATTTTTTATATTTTTTACGACAAAACTTTGATCTTTCTAAAGGTCCCTGGTCCCTAGATGTTTTTAAAGATACCTTATATCAATTACAATAAATTAAAGCGTTTTCGAGGAAAATGACCTTTTATAAAACATTCGACTCATATACTACGCTAAACTGAAACTTGACCTCCTTAAAAATTAATGAAATTTTTTCTGCTAGGTAAAACTCTATAAGATTTTTTATAAAGGTTGAATTAAATATGCCTGTAAAAATATTATTAAGGGAGATATCTGACAAAAAATTGTTTGAACCGGAATTTAATACATTTTCGGTTGAAAAACCTTTTTGTAAATATCTTGCTTAATAATTTTTATAGTGATACCCTCGAGACGAGAGAGTCTCGCCTCTCGTCTCGTCTCGTCTCATCTCAGCGAGCAAATGACAATATACAGGGTATGTGAAAATGTCTTTACACATATTTATAACAAAGTTGCCTCATATTTTTTCAAAAATCAAAAAACAAAAATAAATTTTTTTATTAATTATTTGGTAGACCTGGGGATAACCTTTGCGTACCTAATTAAGAGGAAATTTTCTCTGATTTGCCGTTTAACTTTCATGAAAAATTTTATTTTTATTATGTGAGATCCACTTAAAAATATTTTCGAAATCAATTTTAGATCTGATATTTAACAGGTTAAATGTAACTTTTGGTAATTTATATAGTAATTATTAGCATTATTAGTAATTGTTTAGAACTGCATGAACTTCTTATACATATCTGTCGTTTACGCTAGTATTCCGAGGCTTCCACAGACTCGTACCAACGTTATGTCAATTAATAGCCCAACCCAGCTATCATATAGTTCTTAGCTAAGCCAAAGTCTAAATAATTTTTTGTATTTATTTGTGCCTACATCCTGTATAATGAAGAAACAAAGTACATTTCAACATGTTAAACATAAGATTAAATATATCTTAGTAATAAAATTCATTTGGTCATTCTGTTTGTCAAAGGCAAAGCAATGCCATTTTTATTCCCGTATTGCAGATTTAAATATATTTTGTTTTAAAAAAGCTACAACATGAAATTTTGGGGTTGGTTATAGATATGTTTAAGTTTTAGTATAAATACACTAAGCGAGCCTTTTAATCTATTAACCGTCATGATGAAGTTGGATATAAAATTGCGAATTTCTGTTCTTCACATATGGGATTTTCTTAAATAACTGCCCTAAGTGAAATGTGAGTTTGCAAAAAAGTGATTGCTCAAATACAGTGGCGGCTCGTGGTGAATTATATTGGGAGGTCAATAACAAATTTAAAAATAGGCATACTAAAAATAAAAATTAATATCTTATTTTTAAATTGAGCTTTAAATTCTCTTGAAGTTCAGGTCTACTCTTCGTTCTTTAGAATTGGAAAAATACTGAATGACACGTTCGTTAAAATTGCAGGCACATTCCTCGATACTTGCCAATGCTAAAGCGGATAGCCTCTCCCAACTCCTCAACAAAATTTATAAGCACTCGAAAAACTCCTGGATTTTCAGACAAAGCCGTTTCATCATGGCCATGTAGTGCCAGCTCAAATGCCCCACAAAATTTTACACTATCTATAATTGTGTTTAAAATATAACGATTTTTGGATACATTTTCATTAAAATCTCTAAGGGATTTTCTATAAGCTGTGTCTAGCTGAGTGCGAATATCAACACTTCCGACCGTAGCGTAGTTCACCGAACATTTCATGTGATATGCAGAAAACGCATATTTTCTTATATTTTCTTTTTAAGTATTTTAAGTCTTAAACACCGGTTTTGCACCATAATGAGTCCGACGAGTCCTTAGAAAACAACAAACAAACATAACAGTAAAATGAGTTAGAGACTTCACAACCACATATCCAATTAGCTAAATCGTACATACTTTTGAGAAAATTTCGGTGAACCTCTTTATTTTTGTCTTTACTAGTTTGTCGTATACTAAGGTCTGGCAAATTGCGACCACTTCCCTTGAATTCACAACTCAATCATAGACCACCTTGAAATTGGTTATTTTTGCAAAATTAAGTTCGTAAGCACTTTTTAGTTGTTTATTTTTTGCGTTAGTCACTACCAACATTTTATTTCCTGTATATTTCCAAATCACACCTAGATCATAAAAATAAAAAAAGACATATTACAAAAAACAATATATAAATCAATTTTAATCGATTAAAAACATCCGAAACAATATCGAGTTAGAATATCGACCGCGCGACCTCTGAACAACTGAGCTTCCGCATGCCGACATGATGCCGCGACCGATTGATCAAATTGTGAGACCGGCTGATGACCTAAATCGCGATTTCATATTCTATTTGCTATCACGTTTGGCTGCGGCTCGGTAGCTGTGAAATCTTCGAGTACTTTTGGACTGCCGAGCCTAGCTTAGTATAGCGTATTTTATTACGCCTAAGGAACGCAACGAGACCATTCGAACCGCCGCGCGCGGCTAATAGTGTAGCGTATTTAACTTTTCCCAAGGTTCGCGTTTTATTACAACTATTAAGAGGGACGGTCAAACGAATAATTTATTTTGGGGGTTCATTGACTAAAGGACCCTGTGGAAGAGCCGCTACTGCTCAAATAACAAAAAAGGTACTCACGTGATTTATCTTAACTGCTGCTTTTCTGTCTTGAAATATTTTTTTGGATTTCATTTTCTGGGAAGTATTTTATTGTCCTAGGACCTGTATAATTTTAAAAAAGATCTTTCACTGTTTTATGAGCATGCTAAATGCTTTTGAATTTATTTTTATTTTTAGGTGACGGTTTCATCCTGCTGGGGCTACCCTGTTATTGAAAAAATAACTTTTTATATACAAAAAATAAAATAAATTTGTCGTGTATCACTGTTTTCTAAGCAAGATCAAAGCTTCTGAAATATATATTATTTTTATTTCCAGGTGGCTGTTGTATCCAACTAGTACCACCCTGTATACTTAAAAAAATATATACAGAGAATAAAAGAAGTTTTACATGTTTACGTTTTGTACTTGAAAATTTTTTTTCGTATCCGGGGGGGCTGCCTCGTTCCTTTAGGGCTACCCCGTATACTATACAAAAATTATTTTGTTTACAAAAAAATAAAATACGTTTAGCGTATTTCACTGTTTTTCTAAATATATTATCGGACAAAAAATCAAGTATCTACGTCAATGATTTCTAATTTTTTTAATGGCAGAACATTTATCCGAGTTATTTCGGTTTTTAACGACTGCAATCGGCTTCCGGGTTCTCAAAATATGATTCTTTTATGTTTTTATGCCCCTTAATCGAGGATCTGTGCCACCCAAAATCTAGTCCCGCTAGATACTGACCTAGTATATTTTTGGTGCAAATTTAAAAAGAACCGGTTAGACGCATATTACGTTCATGCAAATTTTGTTCACATACATCCCTACAGACATATTTGAAAATATGTATTTTCGCAAATTTTTGAGATTCCAATACCACTTTTTAATCAAAACAAAACTAAAATGTTTTTTGTTAGTTCTATATCGCCTATATCGCCCTGTTAAAAAAAACCAAAGGATTCCAATAACCAAATAAAGACTAAATTATAATATAGTTTATGTTTAGGTATAAAATTAAAAAAGAAAAAGTGTATTCCTCTACCATCTTTCAAAATTAAAAACATTTTTTAAAAAGGTCAAATTAAACAGGTAAAATAACTCATGTGAGTACCTTTTTGCTTGAACTTGTAATCTCGGTTTTTAGTTTAGTCAAATTTTAAAAAATCCTGATAAAAATCCCTTATGAAGAAAGCTTTACTGGTAGCATCCTATATTGAGAAGGATAGGAGTGCTCTCCCTAACTGAAAGTTTATCCCGTTTTTCAGAACATATGATGACTGGAATGAACTGTAAAAAAATATAAAATTTAGCGATCAAACAAAAAAAAACCTTCAGATACATCGTAGATCATCTTAGGGGCGATCTGTCTGGGCGAGAATTCACGAGTTGCCCCTATGTAAGCACAACTCTAAATCTTTTAACTAATATATTTTTTATGGTTTTCATTTGTGTGTAAGTATTGCGAGAATTGCGTGATATTTTAAATCCATTAGATTAAGTATTCTAAATTTCAAGAAAACGTTTTTTTAAGGATCGTTCTATAGTTAAATTTGTAGCTTAAGATTTTTTATGTACGTCTAATTTATATGTTAGTACGAATTGAAATTGTCTCCATTCGAACGCGGAACAGGAAGATTTGAAGGTGCCTATTGCCGTTCTTTTGAGAGCAAGAGTAGTGAACAGATTTAAACCCGAATTGAAAATACATCGCAATGCTTCAAACGTTAATCTGAAAATTCTTTAAAAAAGAATTTTAACTATTTAGAATTGACATTTACTTTTCATAAGTCGTTTTTTCTTCTGGTTTTTGGATTTTAGATAATTAAAAATTACCATCTTATTACAAAATTAAATATCAAGTTTTTAATGTTATTATTATATCGTCTGTTAACAAATTAGGAATAGTTTTTCTATTTTTTATATCACGAAAGAGACGACGCATTCTCGGCGAGACGAGAGGGCACTTTTCCCTCGTGTCACGGGACGAGACGAGGGAAAGCCTTCTCTACCTAAGAAAAAAATAATTTAATTTTTAGGTATGTCAGTTATATCCATTCAATGTAGTTTTGACTGCGGTATTTCATTAGAGGCCATTTTTATTTAAGACATCAACCTTTCTGGGAGACCAGAAAAATTCAGCTGACTAAAAGATGTGCAGAAAAAATCTTCAAGGTACCTTAAATTAACATGTAATTAGGTTACGTCAAACTATACCTATAATTATTTTGAGAAAATATTTTCAGTTTCCTAGATTTAAAACAGAGTATTATATGAAAAACCTAGTATTATTTTTGCTAGGTCAATTTATATCTAAGAGATTGTCTACATATTCCGGGATACCGTGTATAGTTATGAAGTAATTAGGTAATTCTATGATATAGTGACTGATGTCATAATTATAACCAACCCATAAACTTTCGACATAAATGAACTTTAGTGCTACCAGCTCGTATGTTTTTTGTATCAGTAATGATATCCGGTTGCAAAAAAATATCGACAGTCATTGGGTATTCTTATCCAGCATTTTTATCGTAGTCATTCGAAAAAAATAAAAAAGAACGTCCTTAACTTTGTAGTTTATGAGGTATTTATGAAAATGTAGTTGATACAGCTGAGATAATAAAAATATTCAGATTCGAAATTAAGGCGTCCAAAAATTATTTTATACAAGTCGGTGGTCGGGTGTTTTAAGATTTAACAGTTTATATTGATTTTAAGCTGCTATAAAATAGACATTTTATGATCGACTTTAACTAGGTGGTCACAAATTGGTCACTGGTCAGATTAGTTATTTCTAATCTGTTGCATCTCATCGGCCGGAAGCTTTCACGGTTTTAATAAAATTTGCAATTCTTAGACTTAAAATAGTCTTAGATGCCAATTTAAAAATAATTTATGATATGTATCTTAAGTGGACTGACGGATTAAAATAGGCAAAAACTGTAATATGTGGTTTTTGGTACAATTTTAGCTAGTACGTGCCTATTTATAACCAACTTCAAAAAGAAAGGATGGTTTCACAAATTTGAGTGAATTTTTCAGAAAGTATTCAGGGTAATACCGGGGTCGCCCTATAATAAGCATGTTAAAAAAAATTTAAAAATTTTCTGTTTGAAAATTATCTCAATAACTGTGAAATGCTTTAACACAGTGCCTTAAAATTCGGTATATGAAGAATTATTAATTAAACAAATATTTGTATAAACAAATCGGTAAATTTTTTTTACCAGGAACTTCCCTCGTTATGAATCTTCCCTTTTATTAGACATAGTGAAGTATGACCCAATTTAGTTCCTCACAAAGCCATTTAGTAACACATATATAATGTCTTTTCATACATTTTTATTGAGCTTTATCTTGTTCCACCATAATGGAACCAATTTCTAACTATTCTACACTTGATTTTTAGGTTTAATTTAATATAAATTGAATAAGTAGTTTTTTCAATGATTTTTTTTGACCGCCATTTTGTTCTGTCATGTTGAATTCTTACCATCCAATTTATACCCTATATCAAAATTTAGTTTTTGTGCAAAATTGAGTCGATTGAATAGGAAGATTATTTTAAATTGTTTTTTAAACATTTTATTTGGCCGCCATTTAATTCTGCCATCTTGAATTCGTACCACAATTTTACCAGTTTTTCTGCTAAATAATTTCAAGCTAATTATTTAAATATTTTATTGGGCCGACATTTTGTTCTGCCATCTTGGATTCATATCAAAATATTACCAGTTTACTCCTATATAACACTTGATTTTTATGCAAAATTTCAGGTAAATTGGAGAAAATTCCAAGCCAGAATAAATTTTTTTAGTGTTATTTTTTTTATATATTCAACCTTTTTAGCGTCCGTGCTCCGATTTTAATATGCACTGCTCTTCAGTCTTTACAAATCAAAAAAACAAGGTTAAAGTTTAAACTATTTATGAGATTTTTAGGATTCGGATCCAAACTTGGATTATCTTGCAACTCTTACCCCCGTATTCACTAAAAAGGTTTAAGAGTTAGACCAGGTCTAGTTGCCATGGCACTTAAAACTCTTAGTTCACCAGTTATGTTTCGCTTATGTCGCTATCATTTTGTAATTGTGACATTTAGAAAAAATATTAGTTCAATTGTTAAATATGTCATCTTAAACCTATAACTGTCAAGTTAGACCTGGTCTAAATTTAAACCTCTTTGGTGAATGCGAGTGTTAATCTTCAGTACTAATACAAATGCAGTGGATAATATATTTAAAATGAAATTTAAAAAGCATCGTTCAAATTTATCAAAAATTAGAGATATATTTTCATTGCACAAATTACATTTTATAAGAGAAATTCTAAAATCAAATTTTTTTTTTTTTGGCACACACTTGAAAACTTAGAAATAGCAAAATTCTGTAAACGTTCATTGTCACATAAAAATAATTATTTGTTATTATATTCGTTTCCATTAAAAGTAAATAAAGCAATGAAAACACAAAACAATTTCAACGCTGACGTCTTTTTTGAATGTAAGAAGTATAGCCATGCTAGAGGAAATTCATTAAAACATTGATATTCCTATACCAAAAAAAAACGAAAAGTTCTCAAGCTTTTATTTGGAGACAACTTCAAGACTTCTTGGTTAAAAACCAGTGTACTCTGGACAAGAGTATAGAGTATAGAAAAAGAGAAGAACTCTTTTTTTTAAGTGAAAAAGGTGAATCTATTTTTTTTAAATATGTGAAACGTAACAGCTAAATTGGTTCAAAAACACTTTAATAAAGATTTTGACGTTGCTATTGATCTCTTTCCTGATGTTACATTTAAGGAAGCAAAAGATGCAAGTGAGACGTTTCGACGTCGTTTACAAAGTGATTTGGATAAAGTGCGGGACACGAAAGAAAACCGGGCGGAGTCAGCCGGTTTAGGAAGGTCGGCCAAGAAATCTCTTTAAACCAGTGGTCCGTCATTCTTTAAATAATATGGCACTCTTTTTTGACTATAGTCACTTCAGATAATTAATTTTTAATTTATGCAGTTCGACTTGCGGCGTTTCCTAATTGCGTGCTGATGTTAAAGGGGGTGTTTTTATGTCCTAAAAGTCGTAACTTTTGAGATACAGAATGGTAAAGTTTAAAAAGAAAACATTTTTTTTTCATCCCAATTGTCATGCTATTGTAGATAACTGCATGAAATTTGATACACGTCTTCTATGCACTGGTAGAAATTTCAAAAATTGATTGTTAATAAAAAATGCCCTTTTATACATAAAAGACGGGTATCAAATTTCACACAGTTATTTATCTATAATAGCATCAGAATTAGGATTTTAAAAAAATGCTTTTTTAAAACCCTGTATCTCCAAAGTTAAGACTTTTAGGTTCATATTAAACTTTTTTCTTAAAAAGGTCCAAGAATCACCCCTCTTTAACATTAGCACGCAATTAAGAAACGCCCTGTTTAGTACTTCACAGTGACGCCCCCTGTACAAAGTAATATGACAGACGGAGACAAACGGTCACTTTTGGAAGACCCGAATAGCCCAAAGTCGAACTACATAAGTTAAAATTTTGATAAATCTTGTTCACTGGAATCAGTGCTGGCTCCTCTACTATAACTACATTGATGTATTATTTTTGGAAAAATACAAGTTCTGTAGTTTTTCAAATATTAGTTGCAATATTAGATATTTTTTGACACCCGGTATTGAAAAGAAAATTAATTATTTTAAAGCAGTTTATTGACAGCTACTTTATGAACAATTTTACAAAATATATGAAAAAAAACTAAGCCATTTTTCAGGTTGACGGCTGTGATTCTAATGGTTCGATTCCTTCTAAATCGTTGTCTTCCTCTGAAAATGATGAGGTTTCGTCGTCATTACTTGAAGATCCCAGTGTGATAACTAAATAATCAATAACCGTTTCAATTTTGCCATCTACTTCCCAGTATTTATCTTCAATGGAACGAACATGTTTAACATACGATTTCCAATTTTCAGCCGATATTGAGTCAATCGCTTCTAATGTTATTTTGTTTAAATCTTTAATTGAAAGTTCACCGGTGTTGCGCTCTCGAATATATTTTTTTACTCCTGCCCATGCGAGTTCAATAGGGTTGAGGTCGCACATGTATGGAGGCAGCCTTAAAGGTGTATGAGCTTACGTAAAAGACCGTCAATTTTATACTTTTTTTCTTCAGGCTTGTTGGCTGATATTACTTCATATAATTGATATTTTCTCCATGTTGGATCACATACAAGACTGTTCGATTTAAGCCACGATATCATATGAGCTTTTGTAGAGTATTTAGTTGGTACTTTATCTTCTACGTGAGAATGATAAGACGCATTATCCATTACCACGACTGATTTGGGAGGAATGTTAGGTAGAAGCTTCTCGAGCAACCACTTTTCAAAATTATCTCTATACATCTGTCCATGATAGTCTCTAGTTGTTAGTCCCAAGCGAAAAACTAAAGCAGCACCTGGAACAAATCCGGCTTCTGAACCAGCATGAGCTATAATAAAGCGACTACTAGAGCGGATTCTCCGAACAACACCTGTAACACTTTCACTTTGCCAGCATTTGTTCACTGTCATATCATTATCTACCCAGGTTTCGTCTAGATACACAATATTGCGTCCTTCTTGCCTATATTGCCTTACAGTTGATAGATATTTTACCCGCCAGTGAAAAATATTTAGTTTCTCAATGAGCAATTTTGGTTTATTTTGGCACTTGCGCCAAACAAAACCATTTGATCGTAAAACCCGATTTAAGGTTTTATACCCGTACGGAAAATCTATTTTGTTCTTTACAGCACGAAGTAGGGGTTTGCAGGTCGGAACCTTTTTCAAGTTTATATAAAAATCCTTTATTGTTTGTCGAATTACTTGAAAATCACCATCGTCAATTTTATCTTTGTATGAAAATCGGGGTCTTTTTTTACCAGGAGACTTTAAAGGTGAAGTAGAATATGAGCGATCATTATGTTCCCTTTGAATTTTTCTTACACTACTTTCCGAAACACCAGTGTAAAATGCAGCACGTTCTGTTCGATTTTGAATTGGAATAGTCAAACTATTATTTTCAGCTTCTCTAGTACAGGCCTCTATAATGCTCGCAATAACTTCACGTGCACCGCTTCGAATTGTTTTTCCTCTTTTGCTCGCCATCGTTACTTCGAAATAATAATTCAAATTCAACGCAACGCATTTATATAGAAACGAAAACAAATGCTCGAAATGTATAGGTACCACTGCAAATAGCTAGAAACGTTCTAGCGGCAAGTGCATGGCGACTCTAGGCACATCCCAATTACATGTAGACCAGTTCGAAATTTACTAAATCCTTGATTAATTTTCCGTACCGCTTAGCTGGCGCACTTTATAGGTGAAGCGGCAAACTATTACAACAAATAAAATAACATAAAATTTATTTGCGTGCACAAATTTTACTTTTCTGCTTGCTTATTCTATGAACCTTTATCTTAAGGACCGCCCTCTTTTCTTTCGTGTCCCGTGTTATATAGGAAAAAAACCCGTTCTCACGTTTTTACTTACCAAGCTGCCAAATATAGTAAATGTATACAACAAAATTACCACAGAATCAGATGGCCTTCAGAAAAAACTGTTTCATATCGTTTGATGGATTGAGTTTTTCCAAGAAGAAAAGTAAGTAATGGTAGGTAACAGTTCGGGTTTTTTTTTTAATTTGTCAGTATAGAGATCGCAAGCTGACAAAAAATTATTTGTTAGAAACACTACAAATGATGACTTTTATCTAGTGGGTTAGGTTTTTTCTCTAGCTTTCCTTTCTTGGCATCAATACGTATATTGAATTTATATTATTTTTACTTCTCTCAAAAGCATAATAATCGTGAGAAATCACCTGAGATTTTTGCAGTTTTAGGCCCATAAAAACCTGTTTTCCTCTTTCCGTCGTTCAGTCGTTCTGTCTATACGCGACAAAACTCAAAAACTTGGTCAGAATTATATGGGGACATTTTGGTAAAAATCCAATATGGCAGAACAAAATGCCGGCGACTTAAATAAGGTAAAAAATCGATATTAAGAAACGACTTATCTAATGGACTTCAAATTTTGCAGAAACATCAAGTGGTATATAGGGATAATTTGGTGAAATTTTGGTTTGAAGCCATTATGGCGGAACAAAATAGCCTCTTTTTGAATTGTTTGAAAATTCATTCCTATAAAATTAAATTTAGAATTATTGATGTCAAATTTTGCAGAAAAATTAAACGTAAAACAGGAAGAAACTGGTAAAATTCTAGTGAAAGATCTTTATGGCAAAATAAAAAGTCGGCCTAATGAATTATTTAAATATTCGGTTAAATTCCATTTCCTGTAATAAAACCTTTTTATGTAGGAAAATAATAAATGAAGTAATTTATTTTTTATAGACATTGTAAATAAAGTTGTGTAAAATAGATAATTCCATCAGAACCCAATAATTTATTAATATATACAGTACAGATATAAGTTATGTTATCTTGTATTCCTTTAATAAATAGAAGGATGAATTCGGAAGAAAGGAATGCATTATTTTGAGTCTAGCACAGTGATTTTATTGTTCTGGTAATGTATTATTATAGGTCTGGTTAAATATTATGTAAGAAATATGCTACCAACTTATATTACTCATGGTGGTTGTCAATTTTTATAAAGGAAAAGATGACATGGGAGTTGGTTTAAATATATTAATTATCTCTGGTTTGACTTGGTTCAACAGACGATGGATTTTATGATTTGATTTCATTTTGTGCATTATCAATAATTTCTTACTTCTGGTTTTAAGCAGAGAAAAATTAATTTTATGGTGTGGAGTCATATATTATTATAGGCCTGGTTGATTATTATCTAAGAAATATACCACCAGATTATATTACTCATGGTGGTTGTCTATTTTTATAAAGGAAAAGATGACATGGGAGTTGGTTTAAACATATTAATTATTTCTGGTTTGATTTGGTTCAACAGACGATGGAATTTATGATTTGATTTCAGTTAATGCATTATTAATAATTTCTTACTTCTGGGTCTGAGCAGAGAAAAATTAATTTTATGATGTGGGGTCATGTATTATTATAGGCCTGGTTGATTATTATCTAAGAAATATACCACTAGCTACTCATGGTGGTTGTCAAACCTAACCAAATATACTTGTAACTGATCTGAAAATATTATTATCCACGACTGCTATAAAAACGCCCACGAAACACACAATTAGCTATATCTGGTGGGCCCACACACTATTCTTGGGAAGTTCGGAAATACCTTGTCAATGTGGTTTGTGGAAGGTGAATAGTGAGAGTGAGGGAATATTAAATAGCCACTTCGGTTGCCAGACTTGAAGCCCCTCGATTATTTTTTGTGGGGACACGGCAGGAACGTTGTTCTGAAAACTAGAGCTGTTAAACGGGGAGGATCCGAAACAACGAACGAAAACGAATGTAGAAATATCAAACAAACTAACAGCCTTCTTAACATTCTGAATGCTTTTTCGCAATATTTAGCTCACTGTCGAGAAGTAAATAGACATCACTTTAAGCACTTGATATGATTTTTTTAAAATCTACTTACTTTCGCTGCAATTGATATTTCGATTAGGTATTTAATAAATAGTATTTTTGTTAGGTATTTAAAAAATGATCCTTCACTCATTAACCGTTAAATGTAGGAATTAAATGTATCTCAGGAAACATGTTAAGAATGTTTAGTAGAATGGGAAAATAAAATTGCATTTTGTAGAATTTTTGCACACAGTAGACTTTGCTATTGGATTTCGATTAAGATATTTATCATTAAATATTTCACAAGCTTGCTGCAACGTTCTTCTTCGGTCCTCATAACCCAGTACCATTAGAATTTCGCTTAACAAATGCACTATTTCAATTGACAAAACTCAATTTTTATTTAAATATTGGTTTTCGTTTAAAAAAACATTAACATTAATAATTTTTAAAAAATGACCCTTATAAAGTATTTAAAGGTGTCTTAGAAAACATCTTTAGAATAATTAGTAGAATCAGAAAATATAATAAAATACAGGGTACTCTATTTGAAAAATATAAGTTCCTATCACTTATTAAAAGACGGTGAACTTGGTAATGTTACAAATATCGCCCGCGGCTTCGTCACATATCCATACATGGGTGGTACAAACTTAACTAACATTGGATGAGTGATTTTCAAAATATTTGGAGGTTCCCAGACTTTTGTTAATCACTGTATATGGTTGATTGCCCAGTAAGCGTCAGTTTGCATTCTCCTTTTCAATGTCCATGCGTCAAAAATACATGAATAATTTGTATTTCATTAAGAATTCATTATCATATAAGAAATGGAGAGTGCACAGTGATTTTAAGTTTATGCCCCAAGTGCAGTCGTAGCATAAATAGTGTTTAACACGAGTGAAAATCAGTTTTCGAATTCATTTGAAAAGGATTGTTTTCAAAACTTATATACAATATACAGGGTGTCGCACGTAGTTACACCGTCTCTTACCTCCATTATTTTTTAACATTTTCCGAACTTTTGTTCAATTGAAAGCTTAGCTTAAATATTTTCCAGAGGTGTTTTTTCTTAATTCCAGAAAATTGCAATTTCAGCCTATTTTTTAAATGAGCTGGTACTTTATTTAACGTCTAATACTGTTTTTTTTTTCTGCCAGAATGTTAAAATCGGTAAATTTTCTTTACCCCGAACATCCCTCGTTATGAATATTTTCTTTTATTAGGAACAGTGAAATGTGACCCAATTTAGTTCAGTTTACAGTCATTTGGTAACACATATACACTGTCTGTCAAATATTTTTATTCAGCGCCATTTTATTCCGTCATATTGGATTCCTACCAATATTTTACCAGTTTCTACCTAAGCCACATTTGATTTTTTGACGTAATTTAAAATAAATTAAACGATTATCTTTTCCATTGACACACACACCACCATTTTGTTACGTCATGTTGAATTCGTACCACTTTATCCCTCTATCACATTTAATTTTTCTGCAAAAAGTCAGTTGAATACATTTTTGTTGATTTAAAAAAAATATATTTTTTCGCCATTTTGTTCCGCCATCTTGAATTCGTACCACAACTTTACCAGTTTATCTCTATATCACACTTAATGTCTACAACATTTGAAATTAATCTAATAAGTAGATTTTTCAGGCTGGTTTTTTAAATCTTTTATTAAACCGTCATTTTGCTTGCTACCTTATATTTAAATCAAAATATTACTAGTTTATTCGTTTGTAAAATTTGATTTTTGAGCCAAATTTGAGGTAAATTGGACAATTCGTTTTTTGTGTTGGATTTTTGACAACATATTTTCAGATCTTTCCCATATGACCGGTTAATTTTTGACTTCTGAAGTCAGTCTGATATATTGTGTTTAAGCTATGCCGCGAACTGACAAACAGACCGACGGAATTGATAAAATATATTTTTTGGAATCTAAGAACGCTAAAACCTGAAGATATGTAAAACCTGTGTTTCGCCAACTTGAATTCGTATCAGAGTTTTACTAGTTCATTTCTATATCACAATTAATTATGGTACACTATTTGAAATCAGTCCATTAATTAGTTTTTTCAGGCTGAATTTTTAAATATTTTATTGAGCCGTCATTTTGTTCAGCTATCTTGGATTCGCACCAAAATTGTACCAGTTGATTCCTACATAATACTTGATTTTTGTGTAAAATTTGGGATAAATTGGAAAAGTAATTTTTTAGTAATATTTTTTTTAACATTTTACTAGGTTGCCTATTGCTATTGCTACTTTTGCCCTATTGGATTTTTACCAAAATACCAGGTCTCACCTCATATGATACTAAACTTAATTTCTGAAGTCAATCGGGTAAGTCGTTTTCTAGCTTTGCCGCATAACCAACAGACCGACAGACAGACAGACCGACGGAACTGAGAAAATATGTTTTTCTGCATCTAGGGACTCTGAAACGTAATGATGTGAAAAAATCTCGGAGGGTGATTATTTCACGATTACAATACTTCCATTTTATGAGGGAAATAAAAAAGTTTTTTTTATAAAATCATTTCTATTATCAAGATAATTTACATTGAACATTTTTAAAGCTATCAGGTACTCCGATAGTAAGAGTAATCAAATATCAGAATCGAGTTTTCGTTGCCTTGGTTTTACATTTAAAATTGTTTGTCAAAAAGAAAACCACGTCAAAATAATGGTGGAATTCAAAAATTATTTAATTAGATTTATTTATTTAATCAAGATGTACAGAGTGGTGCATTTTCGAAACTTTTAGGGAGTTCTGGCAAAACTGATGTGATACATAAAAACTGATTAAACATTTTCGAATTCGATTTACAAATCAACTTTAACAATGATACTGATCGTGGCTAACTTGATTCGTTATTGAGCTATGACGTGTTTTTGAAAATTGGCCTTTTTTGACAGAGGAAAAAAATAAATTGGTGCTTTATGTAGTTTTTTACGTAGAATTCAGTGACGTTCTTCCTTCTTTCCAGCTATTTCAGTTTTTGAGATATGACATAATGCTATGTTTTTTCAGTGGGACACCTTATTTAATTTTCCTTAATCGATTAGAAATTAATTACCTTTCCAACGATACCAAACACTTAGTGTTTGTAAAATACTCATTTTATAATTTATTTATTTTTTTACATTTTCCATATAAGTGCGTTTTAAACAAGACAACAAGTAAATTAGTTTAACGCTTTGGATGCTATTATCTATTAAATACACAAAATTGAATATAAACCTAACTAAATAATAACATTACATTATACAAAACACACAATAAACTTAAATAACCAAACAATTCATCCTAAAATACAAAAGGAATAATAATTCTAGTACCGAAAAGAAAGTTTAACGTATCAACTTATCTTCTATTTTCGAATTGGAGACCATTATTCGCCAAGTACTTCCCGCAGCGCTCCGCAACACTCCTAAGAGCATTGAATACGGGTTTTTAATTCCTGAATAGCATTGCTGTTATTTTTGTAAATGATATTCTTTTACAAAAATCGAGAAAAAAAGTCTAATGGGGTAAGGTCAGGTAACCTAGGTGGCCACTTTATCGGTTTGTTCATACCCCACCACTTTTTGGGAAAATGTTGATCTAGAAACTCAGCTACTCTTCTGGTATTATGACTTGGAGCGCCATCTTGCTGGAAGTAACCGTTATTCATGCCTTGGATATTCGCTATCAGATTTTTTTCCAGAATATCAATATAGCTCTATATAGGTCACACCACACATAGAATCCAAAATTACCCTGTGATGTTCGATCGACGGTAATGTGTGGATTTTCATTAGGCGAATACAAATTATTATGACGATTGAATATTCCATCGCTAGATATGCGCACTTCATCTGTCCATATTATTTTTCCGAATATATTATTGTCTCTCCGACAATTCTCCAAATACCATAAGCAAAATTGCCGTCTACGTTCTGCGTCCCCTGGATGTAAATTTTGAAACTTCCTAGAGCAATACTGACGAAATTTGTGGTTCTACAATATGTCCTTAATTTTTTGTCTATTGACGCCTATTTCGTCTGTAATCTGCCTCGAAGATGAAGTTGGATTCACTACAACATGCGATTGTGTTGATTTCTTCTCTTTCATTTTTTTTTCCCTTCTATATGACTTTGGCTTTGGTTTTTGGAAGAACCCATGTAGCTTAAGATTTTTCTCTAGTCGTTTAATAATATCGGCATGGGGTTGCCGTCTTTCAGGATTGCATTGCGGATTTTATCGGAATATGTATAACTCAAACTTATAATTGTCAAAATATTGGAAAAGATGGCGTCAAACAATTGTTTCCAAAACCGGTTCCATATAAACAACTTTAAATGACCTTGCGTGTCTTGCACAGTCAATTCGACTCTAAGCAGGCTTTGAACTTGTTTGTTTTTCGTTTTATTCTTTTAAAAGTACCCTTTTGCTGTAGGAATGGCACTTATTATTCAAATTAATTCAAATAGGTTCTGGGGAAAATCAAATTTACATAAGGAGGGAAAGAAGTAATTAAAAATCTTAAAAATTGAGTGAAGTAGGTTTTTTTTATTTACTCAATTATTCTATCAAAGGTACTGTTAAAATTATGTGTAATATCTTCAGATATGTTAGTGGTTTTTGTAGTTACTAGACATGCAGTTTAATCAATCGCCTCCAAAGATATAAATAAAAAGCTCAGTTGTATATAGAAAATACCCCATAGCTTAATGTAAATTATCTCAGTTGTGGGTAAGAAATACCCAAAAAATGCAGTTTTTGGAAACTTTGTGATCAAATTAGTTTAAATGTGGTAACATCTCTAGAAATTATTTTAGCTAAGCTTTCAAATGAACAAAAGTTTGTCAGGATATCTTACAAAATAACAAAGTTGAGGAAGGGTGAAACTTCTACTTAATGAACTTATTTTTACGAAGGAAAATATCTCATAAAACTTTGTTTAAAGATATTAATTATTTCTGGTTTGATTTCGTTCTGCAGACGATGAATTTAATAAACCAAGTCAAGTGAAAACAATTAAAAACAACTCCTCTAGAACAAAATGCCAACAACGAGAAAGTTGATTAAATACAGGTGACCATAGTCGACACAAATGTCTTATAATTATTTTGCTGGTTTCACACAATAAAAATACCGCTAAAGATAAACACTTAAACGTTTTTTAATAACCTCTCAATCAGATTTATTAAATTTTGCACGAAAGTTGCTTGCATGTGGAAGGCTTATTGACAGCAATAGCTATTCCATCACGGATGTCTGAAAAAGAGGTCACAATGGTCAAGTACAAGTAATTGAAATGACTAACAAAATATTTGTAGCTGTTTTACTTGTTACTATTATTTAAGATAAATATACGCGAAGTCATAAACTATGGATGTTACTCTTGTACCACAACAAAACGTTATTAATTAATAAATCATAGTCGTTTGCAGTAATTAGTGGGTATTAAAAATATTTTGTTTTCCGACGTTTTGTCATTAAATGGACAATTGTACGAGGTATCTTCAAAAAGTTTTACTTTACGAGATCAGCTGGCCACTACAGGGCCCTTTCCACGTCAAAGGGAACTTCTGTCTCTTCAGAGCGCGTCTGCTAAATATGTCGAAGCTGTTTGTTAAATAGATAGCAGCCTTAAAATTTTATTTTGTTTTCAGGGAGCTGTCTCACACCTTTAGATTAAACCTATAAAAAGGCAAAAAATGCCTGCGTGTAAAAAAAAGAAAATAAATGTTTTCTGTTTTTTAAAAAAGCGTTACGAAAATAAAAAATATTTCCATTTCTAAGACCTTAAAGCTACTGGCCAAAAATTATTTGATGTTCAAAAGAATTATATAAATTTGACGTGTTTCCATTTTTTATATGTTATGTTTCTTTTTTTTAATATATATAATTGAAAAAATGTTGGGATATTTTCCCCGACTATTTTGTTTTTATGCCTCTTAGAAATGTCAATGATCTATACCCATGACAGGCAAAATCTAATCCCCGCGAGACACTGATCTAGGTTATAATAATAAAAACAATAATAAATCGTCAAAATATTATAAAACTATATTGGTGCAAATTTGAAACGAGTCGAATTGACATTTCTCGAGTTATCGTTTAGAGAATCTTTTTACTTCCCTCGTAAAAGGGAAGTATTGTAATCGTGAAAAAATCACTCTCCGAGATTTTTTCAGATCTTCACGTTTCAGGGGGCCTAGATAACAAAAAACATGTTTGTCTGTCTGTTCGCGGCGTAGCTAAAAACCTTCTTATCTGATTGACTTCAAATTTTGGTCAAAAATTAAGTATCATATGGGGATGACCTGGTAACATTTTGGTAAAAGTCCTATACGGAGAAACAAAATGGCGGCCTAGTGAAGGGTTAAAAAAATTATTATTAAAAGCTACCGATCCAATTGATCTCAAATTTTGCGAAAACGTCAAGTATTATGTTGAAATCATGTGGTAAAATTTTGGTACGAATTCAAGAAGACGGAACAAAATGGCTGCAAAATAAAATATTTAAAAATTCAGCCTGAAAAACTGCTTAATGGTTTGATTTCAAATTGTGTGCCATAACTAATTCTGGTATAGGGATCAACTAATAAAATAGTGGTACTTCAATTCAAGATGGCGGAACAAAATGAACGCCAAATAAAATTTTTGTAATCCTGAAAAAATCACCCTCTCAAGTTTTACACATCTTTACGTTTTAGCGTCCCTAGTCCCTATATGTTTTATCAATTACGTCGGTCGGTCTGTCGGTATGTCTATCTGTCTGTCAGTTCGCGGCATAGCTTAAAGACTACTTACCCGATTGACTTCAAATTTTTATTAAAAATTAAGGTTCATGTGGGTATGACCTGGTTAAATTTTGGTAAAAATCCAAAATAGTGTAACAAAATGGCGGCGTACTGAAATCTTAAAAAAATTATTATGAAAAAACTGCTTATCCAATTTATTTCAAATTTAGGGTTTACATATCTTCCCGTTTTAACATCCCTAGATGCCAAAAACACATTGTTTTAACAATTCCGTCGGTCCGTCTGTCGGATGTTGTGTCTGTTCGCGATATAGCTTAAATACTACTTACCCGATTGACTTTGAATTTTAACGAAAAATTAAGGGTCATATGGGGATGGCCTGATAATATTTTGGTAAAAATCCAATATGGCGGAACAATGTTAAAAAATGTTTGTTAGAGTGGTGTATTAATTTGTGTTAAGATACAGTAAAAAACAAGTATTTTTTTAAATTGTAGACGTTTCGCAACTTAATTGTTGCATCCTCAGGACACATATATAGATTTTATTTCCTGCATGAAACCCATGATCGGTATTTTTACTCCGTTGTTCCGCATATATTACCCAGATATTAAGTTTCTAAGTGGTTTTCGTTAACAATCCTTTTGTTGTTAGAGTGGTATTATTTGGGGTTAAGATCCAGTAAACAAAAACAAATGTTTTTGTTTGTCGACGTTTCGCAAGTTTATTGTTGCATCCTCAGGACACATACATTTTATATCCTGCATGATACCCATATTGTCAGTCTTTACCTACTCCGTTGTTCGTAGATATTTCCCAAATATTAAATTTCTAAATGGTTTTCGTTAACGATCTTCTTTTTGTTATGTTAGAGTGGTGTATTATTTGGGGTTAGGAAATATCTGCGGACCAATGGAGTAGGTAAAGACTAATATGTGTTTCATGCTGGATATAAAATCTTTGTTTTTTTTTTGTACTGGATCCTAACCCCCAAATAATACACCACTCTAACATAACAACAAGAGGATCGTTAATGAAAATCATTCAGAAACTTAATATCTGGGATATCTGCGAACGGGAGTAGGTAAAGATTGATAATAATTTAAGATGGCAAAACAAAATGTCGGCCAAATAAAATTTTTAAAAAATCATTGTTAAAATCTAGTTCAATTGATTTTAAATTTTGCATAAAAATTAAATGTGAATATGGAATACTTTTTGAATTTATTTTAAATTATGCCCAAAAGTCAAGTGTGGCATAGGTAGAAAGGAAATGGTAAACATATTGGTAGGAAACCAATATGATTGAACCAAATCGCGCCCAATAAAAATGAAGAGACAGTATATGTATCACATATACACTGTGACTATGTACTGAACTAACTTGAACCACACTTCATTCTTCTCAATAAAAGTAATTTACATACTGTATAGCGTATTAATAATACAATATATTGTCTGATATATGAGGAAGTAAAAATATATTGTTTATAATTCAATTGTGGCAAAAATAAAAATCTCTCTTTCACAATAAAGCCAGAACACGTTTTTGTAAAATAGGGATATCGAAAAAATAATTTTTCGGGTTGTTTTTTCAACCGACATTGTATGTAATTTACTGTTTATCAGTGAAATCAATAATAATTGACAAACAAAATCTTTGTCATTGATGAATTGAAGGTTTTCATATTTTTATGTATTTGACTTAGCAAAGGATTTGCTTTTGGGGAGGGTTTTGGTACGATAAAATGACAAACAAAAAAAAATGTCTCAACTTTATTTTTCTGAGAGAAATTTTGCCCGCGAATCCCGAAAAAGAGATCCCTATTTTAAAATGTTGGTACCATTTAAGCATAAATAATTCAGGGGGTTTTAACCCCCCCCCCCTCACCCTTTGAATACGCCACCTTGACTTTGTCACTGTTGCTTTTTTAACTCGAAAATAAAAGAATGTTAAATTTTAATAATAATTGACAATAGCGGTTTGGCGACTGGATACCATATTGATGATGGCATTCAGGAAGTCTTAAAACACGCGAAATTATGCATCACTAATTCGTCTAATCTCTCAAGACAGTAACGCGTTAAATTAAACAAAGACTTTAAGTGTACACACCTGTGTTACAAGAGCGTATGTTAGCCTGACGATTTCCGACAAAAGTTATACGTACGGAGGTTTAATTTTACTGCTCTAATCTACTGTTCCGCCAGTAATTCTTGCAGTCCTGTGACTGAAGGGTCAATTATGAGGAAGGCATTTTTCGCAAAAGGGTGCTATAATGTAAAGAACGCCTCTCAGGTTTTTGCAGGCCCTTTTTAGAATCCCTAATTGTTTTTTTTTTAAATTGTCTGTCTGTCTGTTCGCAGCATCTCCCACAAACTACTTACCTAATTAATATGGGGATAGAATCATAACATTTTGGTAAAAATACAACATGGCGGAACAAAATAGCGACTTAATAAAATGGTGAAAAAAAAAATCAGCGTAAAAAACTATTTATTTAATTGACCTCAAATTTTGCACAAATATCAATTGTGAATCCAGTATGGTGGAACAAAATAGATGGATTTCGGATTTTACTCAAAAATTAATTGTAATGTGGGGATAAACTGGTAAATCTTGGTATGACCTGAATATGGCAAATAAAAGTTAAAAAAATCAGTCTGAAAAATCTACCTATTCAGCTTATTTCAAATTTTGTACGAAAATCTTATCTTGTACAAGAACGAAGTGGTAAAATTTTCTTGAGAACCCAATTTGGCAGAAAAAAAAGACGGCCTAATATAACGTTTAAAAAACCAGATTGGAAAAACTTAATCGATTAAATTTCAAATCTAGCACATAAATCAACTGTGAAATATAGATGAATGCAATATAAAGGAACAAAATCTGTAAAAAAAGCAATCTAAAAACTACTTATGTCACTAACTTAAAATGTTGCACAAAAATTAAGTTTAATAAGGGAACCAATTGGAAAAAAATATTTTATTGAAATCCAAGAGTACTTCACCTTTGGAATTAAAAGCTTGACTTTTGTCCCTTAATATATAATCTATTATTTTTATATTTAGAAATAAACTTGAAAGGAGCTACAATATAGGATATATATTTTTTATTTGCAAATTTTACAAATTATGGAAAATAATTACTAATTTTTCTGCCTAATATTTTTCCGGTTTTACATGCACCGGACACTAAACGATATGGCAGAAACTGAATGTTATTTGTGTTCAGCAAAACTTCCTTTGATATTTTATTGTGATGTTGCATTACGTATAAGAAAACTTTTTTGCAATTGCACCGCATCTACAGCGTGAGTTAGAAATCGAGAACCAAAAGTAGTATATTTCCATTTTAACAATTTGTGTATAGAGTTATATCGTGCCTCGCAAGTTATTTGTAAACCTATGTTAGTATGTTGTTCTCATCCCTATAGGGGGTTTTTTTGTCGTACCTTGCAAAATAAAGACTAAGTCAGAAATCTAGCGTCAAAAGTTATATATTTCCAAGTTTTGCATATACATATTTGGAGCTTCGCAAGTTATTTTCTAATTCTATTTAAATATAAAATGTTTCATCGTAAAACCTATATTGTTATTCCAAGATATCTTGAAAATGTATACAGGGTAAAAGCATAATTAATTCATATTTTGTTTAAATTAATGAAAATATTGGGCAGTAGGTTAAAACTAAATCTGCTACTTTAATTAGAAAAACAAAGAATTGCCAAAATAATTAATTGTTTGTAGAAGTTTATCCAGAAAAAAATAAAAGAGTATCTCAAAATATTTTTCAGCACTTTTCTGTATTAATAAATGTAGTATCAACAACCCAAGGTCAGTCTTGACTTTAAGATAAGGACTGATCTTGGGTTGTTGATCCTGCCTCCTGCCTGTAATAATACAGACAAAAGACGGACTTTATAATTCCTTAATGACCCAATATCATTTGATTATAACCGTATTACCTAAAGACAAGATAGTTCCAAATAATGTTTCTATATATGTTTAACAGAAAGCTTCGAAAATGTTGATTCGTAGTCCTGCATGAATGGAAAAATATGATGTGTTTTCATTCCGGGTGTACATCTGTTCATCACTCTTGTTCTGAAAAGAACAATTTTCGAGCTTTCTGTTTCGCGTCCGATTGAAGACTGAAAGTGCTAGTGGGGATATAAAGGGAAGCGAAGCTTCCTTTTATATCCCCACCCTCGGCCGAAGCGGTTGTGCGTCATTGTTCATATTTACGGGACGTTGTTGTTGAACTAATGCCGCTTGATTTTCTGTGGTTTTAGGTTTACATATGATTGATTTCCATACTGCTGGTAACTTTAACGATTCGTCCTTTTTATTTAAATCACATTGTTTTTCTATTCCTATAGATATTCTCGGATTATTCTGGTCCGATAGTGCTCTATATTGGCAATCTCCTTACACCCTTCGAAGTTTATTTTGTGGCCTGTTTCCTGATGATGTAAAAATAAGGCAGATGTTGTTTATTTATTTCTGATGCTGAGTTTATGTTCTTCTACTCTGGCTAATATTCGTCTGTTTGTTTGCCCAACATACAACTTTTCACAGTCCTGGCGCGGGATGATATATACTCGGTGGTTTTCCAATTTTATTTTATCTTTTGGATTTCCAAGTAGTTTACCTATAGTTGATTGTGGCTTATGAATTGTTTGTATATTGTGTTTTCGAAGAATCCTGCCAATACGGTCTGTGGTACCTTTTACATATGGTGGGACTACTTGTTGCCTTCCGGGTTCACAATCATTGCTGTTTGTTCGGGAACCCTGTTTATTAATGGCTTTATCTATGACATGCTTTGTGTAACCATTTTTCTTTAAAGCACTAGATATTATATTAAGTTCATCATGTCTCGTTTATGTGTTAGTTAATCGCACGGATCTGGATATGAGGGTATTGGCCACAGCTTGAATTTGTACTGGATGGTGATGTGATCCAGCATTCAAATATCTTTCAGTATGTGTTGGTTTTCTATAAACGGTATATTCAATGTGTCTATTGTCCCGTTTTATAAGCAGAACGTCTAAAAATGGGAGTTTGTTGTTTTTCTCTAACTCTAGCGTAAATTGTATTTTAGCATGCATTGAATTTACATAAGTTAGAAAGTTGTTAAGTTCTGCATTACCGTTTTGCCATATGATAAATATGTCATTCAGGTAACGGAGCCAAATTTTGGGCTTCAGATTTGCTTTCTTAAGAGCTTCTTTCTCGAAGTATATCATAAATAGATTGGCCACCACTGGTGATAGTGAGGATCCCATTGGAGCTCCGTCTATTTGTTTGTACATTTGCCCGTTAAATGAGAAATAAGTATTTTTAAGACAATGCCCTGACAGTTGTATTATATAAGCCGAAAAATTCTCGTTCATAGCAATCTTGTCCAGTGCTTCGTCGATCGGAATGCTGGGATACAACGATTTAACATCTAGGCTTACTATGATGTTAGCTTCTTTTTCAAGAATGACGTCTCGTATAATTCGAGTAAAATGCTCTGAATTTTTTACATATGAGCCAGCTTGTTCCACAGTCGGCTGCATAATATCCGCAAGGTATTTTTCTAGTTTTTTTAAAGGCGAATTAACTGCACTAACAATAGGTCTGATCGGCACCCCTGGTTTGTGTATTTTTGGTAAACCGTAGAGTCTAGGGCATCTGCTGGACTTTTCTCGTGGTATGATTTTTTGTTATATTTCTATGTTTATTGGTGAACTTTTTATCTTATTTTTTGTTGTTTTTTCTAGGTACGTCGTCGGGTCTCTTGAAACGGGCTTATAAGAATTGTCTTGTAGGATGTCCAGCATTTTTTGCATGTAGTCTTGGGTATCCATAACTACAGTTGCATTTCGCTTGTCTGCTGGAAGTATTGTGATGCCTTTATTTCCGCTAAGGTTTGTTAGGGTCCTCTCTTCAGAAGCATTTAGATTTGATTCAGATGGCTTGCTTGATCTTAGAATTCTTGCCACTTCCTGTCGAATTTCCTCTGCTTTCGTTTCTTCAGAGGAGTCAAGGGCAGCTTCAATTCCAGCAATTATTTTTTCTTAAGGGATTTCCTTGGGGGTTACTGCAAAATTAAAACCCTTCCTTAGTACAGACTTTTCATTTTCAGAGAGATTGTAGCACGATATATTATGAACCACTCTATCGGCTTCTAATGACCAGATTTGTGCTTGACTTGACTTCTTTTGTATATTGTCATATTTCTTCGAAAGTTTATCAGTATTAATGCTTTTGTTTGATTCTGTCCGCCAAAAAGACACAGTTTCTATACTGTTCCACAATAAAGGATGAATGCAGTTACTTAATTTAAGGTGTAATTTTTAAAGCTCTTTCTCTACCTCGGCTAGTTGTTTTCTAGTTTGATGGATTTATTCTCTTAATAAAGCTTTACTGGCATTTTGAATGATGGTATTAGTTTTTCTCGTTTTAGTATGGTAGGACAACCGCGTAAAAGTAGGAAGTAAATCGCTATCACGACACTTAATTAGGAAGGTCAAATCACATAATAGAAAGTCTCCTCCCCGTGGAGGTGTATAGTGTTGATTCGTAGTCCTGCACGGATGAAAAAATATGATGTTTTCATTCCGGGTGTACATCTGTTCTTCACTCTTGTTCTGAAAAGAACAATTTTGCTGAGGTTTCGCCAAAATCGCATTTGGCATTTTCGAAGCTTTCTGTTTCACGACCGATTGAAGAGTGAAAGTGCTAGTGACAGCGGAGCTTCCTTATACCCCCACCCTCGACCGAAGGTTATATCTAAACGGTTGTGCGTCATTGTTTATATTTTCGGGAGGTTGTTGTTGGACTAATGCCGCTTGATTTTCTGTGATTTTTGGTTTACATATGATTAATTTCTATACTGCTCTTAACTTTAATGATTCGTCCTTTTTATTTAAATCACCTAGTTTTTCTATTTCTATGGCTTCTCGGATTATTCTGGTCCGAGAGTGCTCTCTATTGGCAATCTCCTTACACCCTTCGGAGTTTATTTTGTGGCCTGTTTCCTGATGATGTAAAAATAAGGCAGATGTTGTTTGTTTATTCCTGATTCTGAGTTTATGTTCTTCTACTCTGGCTGATATTCGTCTGTTTGTTTGCCCAACATACAACTTTTCACAGTCCTGGCACGGGATGCTATATACTCCGTGGTTTTCCAATTCTATTTTATTTTTGGATTTCCAAGTAGTTTACATGTGGTTGTTTGTGGCTTATGAATTGTTTGTATATTGTGTTTTCGAAGAATCCTGCCAATACGATCTGTGGCACCTTTTACATATGGTAGGACTACTTGTTGTCTTCCGGGTTCGTAATCTTTGCTGTTTGTTCGGGAACCTTGTTTATTAATGGCTTTATCTATCGCATGCTTTGTGTAACCATTGTTCTTTAAAGCACTAGATATTATATTAAGTTTATCATGTCTCGTTTGTGTATTAGTTAATCGCACGGATCTAGATATGAGGGTATTGGCCACAGGTTGAATTTGTGCTGAATGGTGATGTGATCCAGCATTAAAATATTTGTGAATATGTGTTGGTTTTCTATAAACGGTAGCGTAAATTGTATTTTAGGATGTATTGAATTTGTGTAAGTTAGAAAGTTGTTAAGTTTTGCATTACCGTGTTGTCATGAGATACCTCATTATAATAAGTAGTTCTTATAATTAAATATTTTTTATTTATTTAGGTTTACAAAACAACTTGCTGGGCTCGAATATGTGTATGCAATAAATTGAAGACTCTATAACTGTTTGCCCTTGATTTCTGACTCACCCTGTTATGTGCCGGTATGTTTCTCTGACAAAACAATGTCTTATAGGGGCGATAATAATTTACAAACATAGGTTTAAGTAACTTGTGAAATTGGTAAAATGGAAAACAACAATTCTGGCCCTCAATTTCTGATGCACTCGGTAGTTTGCGAAGAATATTTTAATGGCAAAAAGTCTCCTTATAGGGACGATAACAACATAATAAAATAGGTTTACAAACAGCTGGCGAAGTATGTCTAGGCAAACTTGGTAAATTTGAAATATAAAACTTTTGGCCCCCGGTTGCTGACTCACAAAACAGTTTCCTTATAGGAACGAGAATATACACTTTTTAGTGAAGGGAAGTTTCACGGAACCCTAATTAAGTTTAATTTGTGTTATGTTCGCACAAATATTTGGATAAAAATCAATGTTAATTAACTTTTACTTTCAATACATCGATTTTAATAAAAAATACGACAAATTGTGGCTTACTATATTCTGGTTATCCTCCAATTTTCGACAATAATAAAACGCGTAAGAATTTGTGTTATACAGAGGTAAACAAAACAATGTTTTTGTACAATAATTTTGCAGCACCCTGTGGAATTATGGAGACGTGAAGAAACGATATGTTGACTTTCACATAAAAGTCTCATCTTTTTCTAACAACTTGTTTTTATTCACCTCAAAATCTTTTTCGTCCGAGGATATTTACACTTATTTTAGTGCTATGGTTACCATGAAAGAATGAACTGACTCTCAAATGACAATGAATCCGGAAAAGGTAGCATAATTGTTATAACATTCGGTATATCGCAAATTTCCTTAACATTGCTCGAAGTACTATATCGGATGCAATAAAAAGGTCAGAGAAACTGGTTGTTACTCAAGGAGATGTGGACAAGGAAGACTAAGAGCAACAAATGCATTTGAAGATCACTTTCTTCGGCACCAAGTTTGTCGTGAATGACCAATTTCCGCAATAGCTTTGACTAGGAAACCGAAGCAGATTGCGATAACAAAACTTAACATCCCATATACTTGCTACGGGTCAACTGTTGGAGGCAGCCAATAGCAGACAGCAAGTAGCGGATATAATTGACTTCAGTTCATGAAGGTTGTGGTATGTGGGATTAGCGACACCTCCTCTTTTCAGGTCCGTACCGTTTAATACATATTATAGGCATTATTACCTGACGGTCACTAACGCATGTATAGAAGACCCGGAGAACGGTATGCCCACTGTTGCTTATCTCCTAGGCTACAATTGAGTGGTGGAGGTGCGATGGTACGGGTACGAACCTCTTTGGAAGCACGAACGCAACTTGTGAGTGAGGTTTTCGGGCGATAGCCTCATTGCTGAGAGCTACATAAAGGAATGTTTGGAGGAGAACGTGCCTTTTATAGGAAGAATTTTTTTGTATCACTCTTTTTGTGTCGCGGCTTTGTAATAAGCATTTTCTTTCAATAAAAAGGCTTAATAGTTGTACTACCATGTTGTAGGTACGGATTTCTTCTACGAAATTCATCTGAAAACTTGAAAAAGTAACAACTGATATAAATAATTTACTCTCGGGATACGTTCCTCATTTTTTTTAGTTAGTATTTTTAGTTAGATCGATTTATCTGAGAACCTATCGTATTTAGACCATTTTTCATAATATTGTCGCCTTCTCATATTAAGATACCTCGCATATTATGACAATAATGAGCGCATATCGTGGAGGAACTTTCAATCACTTTTTCTCTTATGATGTTTAAAAAATAACTAACATTTCACTTTATATTAAACAGTATACAAAGTCAATTACTGAGATCGAGACTTATTGTTTGTATACTGTTTAAGTTAAGAAACAGGTCTCTTAAAGCACAATGGATGATTTACTAAAATTTCACTTTATATTATTGTTACGGCCTTAGTGTTGTACCTGTGCACTGTTGGGCTCCAGCGTCTAACCTGGTAACGATCCACATGTTTCTCAAAATATCGATAAAAACTTTTCTTACGCAATAAGTAAATCATACAAAGCAATAAATTAGCACATTGAGTTAATTAACACAAAACAAGAAAAGTACACAAAAAGTGCCACAGGATGAACCGCAGTCCAGAGACCCAAACCTTTAATCACTACGCTATGCAGGCTTTCCATCTGAAAATAAACGAAATAAATTTACTTTCCGATATCTTAACATGCGAGGATGCCCCAATCATCAAGATTCTCGATTTCGCTCCCTAGTCTTGGAAAAAAGCAGCAGATGCAAATATGCTCCAAAAGCTGTCTTTTACAGTTGCCTGAACCGGTCTGTAATTTAATTTTTTCCATAGTTATGTAAAGCTTGCATTTTTAGTTTTTCGAGTTTATAAATTGAGGAATTAATACATTGTCTCTCTATCTGTTTGTTAAACCCTTTTGTACAAACAAAGAATAAAATGTTTTTGATTGTATCATCCCATAACATTCACTCTTACGTGCTGTTCCGCACTAAACATCTGTTTCTTTGCGTTTTGCACGTCTCCTGGTTACTAAAATCGTATCTTCGTTACTAGAGTATCAATAGGCCAATAAAAATTAGTATCAATAGCCAAGTTTGCTTTCCCTAATAAATATTTTCCCCTAATTTCCATCTAATTCTCTTTATTTCATGTTTTTTGATTTGATTTTGCCCCCCATATGTTGGTTTTTTCAAACGAATTTTGTGAAAGAGTGTGCTACAGTGTGTAGAAGTGTGCACAACATTAAGAAAAAGTTCAGTCAAGTTTGTTGTCTGCCGTTGATTTGTTTAAATTTTGAGTTTAGAAAGATTCCGCCATTGAAAAAGCTTGGCGTCTTTACAGATGTCATGCCCTGTATACAAACAAACAAACAAACAAAAGTATGCTTTATTGCCGCAGAAAAATTCTACAATTTTATGGACAAAGCAAAATATACCTAAAAATAAGACATTCAAAACATTATTTTGCGATTGTGACTTTTTTTTTTAAAATATATTCTTCAGTTAACATTTGTTCAACCTCCGTTATGTAGCCATTGCTGTTGGTTTTCGGAAGTTTGAAAATAGGTATTAGTAGAAGTACTTTAAATGTAATGAGTTAGGAATTAACGAATAATTTATCTAGGAACTTTTTTGTTGTATTTCTTTCTATTTGTGGCAATAGAGATTCATTGATTTAAAAAGTCTTGTTTCCCTTTTTTTTCCTAGATAGGCAAACGAGAAATATGTGTTAAACAAAACAGCTGAGCTATATATTTGACATAAAACAGTTACATTTAAACTGAGTAAATGACAAATGGATAATCTATTCGTTTTGAAAGTAGCCCTAAAAACCATAAATAAAAACTCACAAATATTGGGTAATAAATAAAAAATTACACAAATCATTTCTCGTTCTCTTATTATTAGGTAACTAAATTTTATGGTCAATCATTCATCTAACAATATCACTATATCTTTACATAATAGGTTAAGTGTAAGGCCAAAACCGTTTTTATTAAGGCGCTGCTAATTAGTTTACGAGTAATATTTCTAACGCTTCGTAAACATAACTCATTAACACAATTTATTGCCGCTATAAAAGGTTTACTGCCATTTTATAGGGCAACTTGACACCACTTAAGCAGCCTTATTAAAGACTTATTAAACTTTCTTAGGCTTACTTCCACGAAAGAGAAAGTACTTAGGGAAGAATTTTTATTGTCGACAAAATGTTTTTTGTGAAAAATAGAAGATTGTAGACCATAGAACATTTTGAGTAAAATGTTTTTAAATTATCTCTGGTCATTAGGTCATTATCATGTGCAAACAAGAAGTCACATATATAAGAATGTGGTGTGCAATGATAGGGTAAGCTAGGCATCTAATGGTTAAATGCTCTTATGAGAGATCAGGCCTTCCAAAAATTGTAAATATCGATACTGGGCCTGACTGATTGATAGATTTGACGAATAATCCTTAAATTTACTTTTATTTGTCCTGTGAAGAATTTTTGGGATTATTTTCCCTTATTATCATTTTGTTTACTCAATATAAAATTTGATACAATCAGAATCTTGATAGATGCACACTCTTTCTCCTATTTGTAATACAAGGCTTGTTTACAGTTATAAGCAAACCAATTATTTGTTCTGAATTTAAAGTTGAATTATTTTTAACTATTCTGCTTTAAGTTATGTTAAGATTACGGTGCTTAGTTATACAGGGTTATAGTAAATAGGTATTTTGTCCGCTAAATCACCTATAGTAGAGTTTTTGTTAAATAC
The DNA here is from genome assembly GCA_030620095.1 of Kuschelorhynchus macadamiae. Classification (NCBI taxonomy): domain Eukaryota; kingdom Metazoa; phylum Arthropoda; class Insecta; order Coleoptera; family Curculionidae; genus Kuschelorhynchus; species Kuschelorhynchus macadamiae. The sequence continues at coordinate 719,368 of JAUTXW010001744.1, forward strand.
ATCTCACTAAATAACCGCATCAATGTCTCGAAGGGTTTCTCAACAGGATTTGATTGGCGTTACTAACGGAAGAAACTAAAACTATCTTTATTTGCCCTTTTAACCTTAACAAGTACATAAAATCCTATTTTTCTTTTATATAACTTCACATTTTGGCAAACTGTTTAATATTGCCAAATTTTTCAGCAAGTTCGTAAGAGAGTTGTACTACCCCGATTTATATGATTTTTTTTAAATGACCCTTTAACACTATTTTTTGTATTGTAAATTTATACAGTGTGTTTCAAAAAATCGGATCAATGATTAATCACGATTCTGCTCAAACCGCTTGACGTAAAAAGCTGCATTTTGGCACACACGGATATAGGGATTTTTCAAAACCCAAATTTCAAGGGGGTGAAACCGCTTTTAAATATTACATAATTTTTATTTAGAAAATGGTTGATTTTTCAGTAAAACGCTTAAACTCCTGTATTTTATTTGATTAGTATACATATTTTAAAATTTCTTAAAAATGTATACAGGATGTTTAAAAAAATCGGGTCACTGATTAATTACGATGCTGCTCAAACCTCTTGACGAAAAAAGCTGAATTTTGGCATATGGGTTGACTGTAGAATGTAGAGGTTCGATAAGAAGGGATTTTTCAAAATTCAAATTTGAAGTGGGTGAAACCGCCCCTTAAATATTACAATATTTTTTTATTTAAAAAAGGTTAGTTTTTTAAAAAAAACCTTTGAACAGGTATATTTTATTTTTTTACATATTTTTTGAAAATATATACAAGATGTTCCAAAAAATTGGAAATAATTTATAAACAAAAATCCCTCAAGCCCCTGTTGACAAAAATCTAAAGAAAATGCAACAAAAAACGGGGTTTATAAAGACGGATTTAAATAAGACGATTTAAATACTCTTTATACCCCTTTCGTTACATCGAGAGGGTGAAGAGCTTGAAAAATTAGTAAATATAGAGAATCGAAGATGATATCTAATTTTTAATATCCAAATCATCCAGAAATCAGAAATTTACGTTTAAATTTTGACACATGCTATTTTCTACCTATTAGGACATATTAACGTATTAATTCGCTGTAGTGCAAAAAGATAGTGGCAATAAAATTTAGCGGTCAAATAAATTAACTACATCAATGGTTCGAGTCATTGTTTAATTAGAAGACAGGTAACAATATTTAGCTAAGTGTTGCTAAAAGTCTAACTTAGGTCTACTTGTTTAGAAATACTCTATAAAAATTATTTTTTAAGAGACAAATAGGATTTCCAGATATGATGCGGTGCGTGGCAACTCTGGGCTTTAAGTTACGCGGAACAATACGTACAATACAATATAGATTCAAACAATCAATGGAGTGATTGATTGATTTTTACAAAAAAAATTTAAAGGTCCTAGTTTTGAGAGGTTATGAGCTAAAAATAGGAGCCTCGTTTCGTGAGACTCCTGGAACAAAGAAAGTGATGCTTATAGAGTAAGTATTTCGCAAATTTGGCCTGAACTCTCTCAGTTAATGTAATTTTAATCAAAAGCATATTATACAACATACAAATACTCCAGTTTACTAAAAAATAAAGCATATAAAAATTATATGCTTAGAATTCTTTTGATAAATACTGTCAATCTAGCCTATAGACCTTATCAATTTGACGTACATGTAGGTTAAATGTGAGATTTTTATGGAATAACGTACCAAGGTTGTTAAATAATGTTACATATTCTGAAGCAATACCGTTTATCTTGCAATCTATCACCACTTTTATAAAAATCAGTTTTTTTATTTTTCTTTACAGTAAAATGTAAATAATGTAAATAATTCTTCTTACATCATAAACCGAAACTATCGATATATAATTGAAGCGCATGACCAAAAAAGGCGTACCAAAGAAATTAAGATCATTTGTTAACAAAAGACAATTAAAGTTGTTTAAATGTGATAACAAGTCTTTGACAAAAAGTGAAAACATTATTGGGCCAATGTAGCAGCCCTGTAGCATTTTTAAAAGAACTTCTATTTTAGGTAAGATATTGGAGACAATTCCTGTTTCTGTCAATTTTCTCAAAATGAGCTTGGAACATACACTGTCATAAAAAGAATCGAAGAGCTTACCACCTAGCCTAACGAGCATCTGCATAAGTAACAGTGTCCTCAGTCTAAGCGATCATCCAAATAAAAATTCCACAAGAACGCCACATTAACACATTTTCATAACTTAAGAACCATCGATTTTTTTTTGAAAGTTCTACCTTACCCATATGGATAAATTCTTCATACAAATCCATAAAACTCGGACTTTTTGTAGTTATATAATGATTTATTCTTCCATCAGAGTATCTTTAATTGCTAAGTAGGCTTTGTATTGTTTGAGGTGGCTACACAAATCTTGATGAGTATCAGTGAATTTACGATAATTGTAAATTCGATGAGGTACAAAATCTTCCACATGTGAACATTTTCGCCCTCGTCATTTCTTAGTCTTCTTATTTTCTTGAAATAACAGCGTTACTAAGCTTTTCCAGTTAACGCCTGGAAAGACCTAGTAAATTCTATCATAAATTTAGCCAATAATTTAACACCCTTTCTTATAACTTGTTCTTAAGGGATTTCGTACTGATCAAAGGATCCGATTTAACAGTAGTATCATTTTTATAGATAAATCTACCAGCCAAATGCTAAATCGGTCGAATGATGCTAAAATCATTGTGGCTTCAGTAGACGTTCGTCTACTCATAAATGTAAAAAAAATTTTCTTGAATAGATAATTGTTTATACAATATGATACCTAAATAGTTTATAGATTTATTCCTTAAAGTCTTCGAGGACCCAAAGGAAGTTTCGGATTGCTAGATAGACAATGTCCAAGAACGATGTATCTAGTGTAACCATTAAAATTTCAGTTTATTAAAACAAGCTCAATTATACATAAAATTGGTAGTCATATCTAGCTTGTACTCAAGATACTCAACACATCCCATAAACAAAACTGTATCACGGGCATAAGTATTTTTTGTTCAACATCATCCAGTTTAGCCGAAAGTAAATTCATCACTAAGTTCTATAGCAAATCGCGTCAGTATGTAGGCTTTCACTTAAAACAGCGATGACGTATGTAAAAAGATTGTCGTCTCTCGCATTATTGGTTAAGGCTTAGTATATGTAATACAAAATACCTAATTTGCATGTTTTATTTATCTATAATAGCAACTTTATTACAGAGACGCTCTCAGAAAATATAGTTTCCTAAAAATATATACTCGTGATTAACTTACAGTTATCTTTTAAAAAATGTCTCTCGCGTTACACTGCAAACTGCACATCCAATTAAAATTTCAGAAAAGTGGAGTTATATCAGATGTCGCGATGTGTTGATAAATTTACAAGAAGTACTGAAATTTACAAGATTTGCTAACTGAGGTAGGGTTTTTTTACTATAATAAAAATATACTGAACGCCATTTGAAATGGTCCACACAAAATTTTATACAATTTCTAAAATGTTTTTCTAAAATGTCAAATCAACATGTTTAGCTGTTGGACTCAGAAATTGACTTGACGTTTTATGTTCGACGGCATCCTGTTGATATATGATCGGTAAAACATAATGTACTTACAAAATATTATTTGACTTGCTTTCTTCATATGTCTGTCTTTTCGGCTCAAAAGTTGCAATTAATTTTTTAAGCCCTTTCTGGTTCCGATTGTGCTAAAATTTGGCATAGTTATGTAACTTCGGTGACAGTGCAATAACATGGTATCATGGAGTAAAAAAAATCGTGAATATCTTTTACAGGGTACGTAAAATATTTCAAATATTGGGAACATTTTTTTATCATTGATTTTAGCTGAAAAAGTCGTTCTTCATAAAAAGTTTTGCTTGATTCAAATACCAAGATTGTAAAAAGCACAAAATCAAAATAAACGTAAAAAGTTTTTATTTATAAAGTATTGAATTAAAAAGTAAAAAAATAATATATGAAGTTAAATAAAAAAGTTATTCTGCGTGATTTTTAATTTAATATGGGCATGGGTGTTGTATTTTTCTAGGCGTTCTAATTTTAAATTAAATTTAAATCCCCTTTATAAAACACCCCGTAACTAGAAATGTTTTATAGTTATCCATGCGCTCATAACGACTTTTTAATTAGGGATTACGTGAAGTATAAAATACTCGAGTTTTGTTAATGTTTCATGAATGCTTTTTTTTAGTATTCAGATTTCAAAAGATCTACTATTCGGACCACCTTTCTTTTTAATTTTTACTTCTCTTGTAGAAGGGAAGTGTTATAATCATTAAAAAATCATTCTTCTAGGTGTTTACAGATCTTCACGTTTTAGGGTCCCTAGATGACAAAAAACATGTTTTCTTAATTCCATCAGTCTGTCTGTTCGCCGCATAGCTAAAAACTACTTACCCCATTACCCTTACTTAAATTTTAAGAGTCATATGGGAATGCCCTGGTAATATTTTGGCAAAAGTCCAATATGGCAACACAAAATAACGGCCTAGTTAAGTGTTAAAAAAACTATTAATAAAAAAACTACTTATTCAATTTACCTCAAATTTTGTATCAAAATCAAGTTATTACATAGCAATAAACTGATAACATTTTGGTACAAATTGAAAATGGCGGCTTAATAAAATATTTAAAAAATCAGCCGGGAAAAATTTTCATTAGATTAATTTCAAATATTGTGCAAGAATTAAATGTGACATAGAGATGAAGTGGTAAAATTGTTGTACGAATTCAAGATGGCGGATCAAAATAGCGGCATAGTTAAATGTTAAAAAAAATTATTGCTACAAAAATAATTATCCAATTTACTTCAACTTTTAGACAAAAAGCTAGTGTTATATAGAAAAGAACTGGTAACATTTTGGCACGAATCCAAGATGTCGGCCTAAAAAAAAATATTTCAGAAATAAGCCTGAAAAAACTACGTATTATATTAATTTGAAATTTTATGCAAACAATAAGTGGAACATAGAGGTAAACTAGTAAAATTCTGGTACGAATTTAAGATGGCGGAATAAAATGTAGGCCAAGTAAAAAAGTAAAAAGTTTAAAATTAAAAAATCAACGTAAAAAATTTTCTTATTCTAATCATTTCAAATGTTGCACAAAAATTTGATGCGACCCAGAGATAAATTGATACATATTCAACAGGACGAAACGACGATCTTTAAAATTATAGATTATGTCCGAAAATCAAGTGTAGCTTAGGTAGAAACTGATAAAACATTGTTACGAATGAAATATGGTGCAGCAAATGGCACACAATAAAAATTTCAGAAAAGACAGTATATGTATATATGTTATTAAATGACTCCATGCAGAATTAAACTAGGTCAGACTTCAATATTCCTATTAAAACAAAAGACTCATAACGAAGGAAGTTCCGGGTAAAGGAAATTTACCTATTTTTTTATATATAAAAAAGAAATATTTGGTCTATTAGTTAAATGTGCCAAATTTCCACTTCAAGTTTTGGTTCAGAAAGTAAAAGACAAAAGGCATTAAAGAGCAGAACTGGGGCTGCTTGATAGCAGTTTTTTTCTTCTAAAAATGTCAAGATACATTTTATCTTTACAATTTGGTTAAATTTTATCCTGTTAAGGTCAACAACCACCAAGTTCTATAATGTGAAATGATTTGCAAGCAATTTATGACACAAACCGTTGCTGCATAGTGATGAGCATAAAATATATCAGATTTGCTAACAAAAAGCATTTATAACAAGATCGTTACAAGTTGCCTTTATAAAATTCCATACACATCTCAGTTCTGACTGACGAGTCATGATTGAGATTCAGAACTACGCGTTTTTCTTTCTACGTACTTATATGTTTTTGTAAATGGAAGTGCGAAATCCAACAGTTCATAGAACCGCATTTTTGATTAGTAATTTTAAACGAATACATGTACATTTTGATTTAAACGTAGCTACGATAGGACGAATACGGTGACACATTCAAAAAGTTCCGTATTTAGTCCAGAAAGCTGAGCTATTTTTTAGACCGAAACTCAGGAAAAATAGGCAGGAAGCCAATTTTGCAAGTGAAAAAAATTTAAAAAGATCAAATTAGTTATTTTGTGCGGAAAATTCTACCTTTGCCAACTAGTGTGGAAAGTTTTACTTTCACACACTAGTGCGGAAAGTGTTTACTGCCGCAAAAGTAGAAAAGCTGAAATATAAACATATCCTGAGCTGTATATAGACCATATCTTTAGAAGGCCTTCGGTGACAATATTAGCTGATTGAAGAGTGGATATCAAAAATTTGGAGAGGCATGATAGCTGGAAGGTCACTACAGTGGTTATATATAGGGGTGGAAGTGCGACAAAGAATTAACTTCTACAGATTTTCTAAATTTTCCGTTGAAACTACATAGAATTATTAGATATAACGCAAATCTAATAATTTTGATATGTTAGAAAAACCCTTCCTAGAAGCAATATGCAAAACGTTTAATTATTTAGTCGTCTAATTATGTAAAAAACAGAAAGCATGGACTTTATTTTTAAATTTTTTATCCTACTTTTGTTCCTAGGTTAGTTGAATCTCTGATAATATTAATGCAAATCTAATAATTTCTTTTGAATTTTTGAAGTGAAAGTTTAGAACCCTCCTCTAAGAAGCAATGTCTACAATGTGTCTAAAGAAATATGTAACAAATGGGAAACCCTTTTATTATTTATTTCTCAAAAAATGTTATTCTTGATAAGAGATATATTTTAATAATATAGGGGTAATTAGGGTAGGTGTACAGGGTTTTCAAAAAATAAGTTATAGTTAAGGAGATATTTAGATTGAAAAATCAAAAAAAAAGTTTTTTTTTTCGGTGTTTGTACCTTAAATATCTTCCGAACTATAGATAATATAAAAACATTATACTTAAATTTTATTTACGACTTTTTGTAGCCTTCTACAACCTTTCAACCAGGTCTTCAATTTTTTATATCAGAGATTACTAAAGAAAGGATACACATAGTTTCATGGTGCCTCAAATATCTACCCAAAAATATTTAACAGCTCTTCTGCTATAATATTGTTATTCAAAGCAGTACATAATGTTTTTGTATCACCTTTTTTCATTTTTCCGCACTAGTGCAAACCTTTGGTTCGTTTGTAGGAAATTTTTGCCAATATCTGAGAAAACATTGCAGACCGCACAATTACGTAAATGAACAAAACAAATTACATAAATGAAGAAAAAAAAAACAATTACAATTATATAAACAAAAAAAAAATTAAATAAATATGATGGATTCTCAGATTCGTAATTTATAATTAATTTTTCCCCATGAGGCCTTCTGTCAAGTTAACATTACGAAAATTGTGAACGAATTAGAGGTTCAAATTTGTAATAATTCCATTAAAAATTTTTACTTTTTGATGTTTAAAAATAATTTTGAAAGTTTACAATCAGCGATCCAGCCGAATGCGGCAGCTGCTGAAGCGTTGTTGGCGTGGACTATTTTCATTCGTTTGATTTATTTTCGTCATTTACACAAAACGCGATACTCAGTACAATAACATCGTGAATTACTCTTTGATTATATGTATGAAACAGTAAGAAAAAGAAAAACAGAATTTAAAGAAAAAAGTTTGATTTTGACAGTAGTGAGCGACATTTAAATCGTAATTCCTGAGGTATTTATTTGCCTTTGGTCATGAGATATTCCAGAAGAAAAGGGAAAGTAAACAATGCTTATATCCCACATAAACAACATATAGTCAAAATGAATAAACATTTATTATTAAAAAGAAAAATAAACTTGGAAAACCAAAAAAATATTTGGCAAAAAAAATAAATTTTTAAGTTTACTTTTTTTTTAAGTTTTCAAATCAAATTTTTAAACATTAAAAATGGTAATTTTTGAGGTATTATTGTAAATTTTGTCCCCCGATACGTTCTTAGTTTTGAGATTTTGATGAGATAGGAGATGTCAGTGGTAGAACACATTTAGGAAGTTACTCATAAGTACTATTTTTGTTCGGGATATTCTTACTGGTATTTTCTGCATTTACGTAATTGCTTTATCTATAATATGTTGGCAGATATTGGAGAAAAATTTAATTTTTTGCGATTTTTTTTATCTTGCGTAGGATCTAGCAATGTAAAATGTGTCTAGTTCAAAAGAGCTACACTTGAAACAAATGGCCTGCTTCCTAATTTTTCTGGATACCGGACGATATTTGACAAAATGTGCAATAAATATACCGTCTTCTATTTAATGTTTATATAAATTAAATACTAAATATCTATTGAGTTTTAAAGAGATATCGGAATGGATTTAAATTCTCGATTCTGCTACTACACACAAATCACATGATATATGCAGTATGGCACGTCGATAATGCTCACAGACACATACCTCTTTAGGAAAGCTCGGATCGTATGCAAAATGCATATAAAGGCACATTTATATGCTGTAATGACAATATTTCCATATTTTAGAAGTTCTTGCATAAAGTTGCATATTTTGGATCAAATGTAATATTTGCCTGCATTAGGTAGACGCGAGTCTGAGGCCTCAGATTTAGGGCCGGTCATACCGGGGGGCGGCGCCAACTTCAACGGTAGAAATACGGAATTCAATAAACATCCTAGAATTAATAGGCCACTCCACAATATCTTTTTTAAATCCGGCCATTGTAAACATAGTAGGCGCAACTAAGGCGCATTGCCCGTGATCGCGATATGTCGGCAGCGACGACGCGGTGGCGCAGCGTGTGCCTGCATAAAGGAAGGAAGGAAGGTCGATTTCCGAGTCAATACTTGTCGAATTGTCGATAGAATCATATCAAATCACTGAATATTTGACTTCGTACCTCTTTACCCCGTAGTGGCGTTCCCGTTCCTGTATGTGTAGTGTGTAGTTAATAGTGTATACCTGTTACTGCAGAAAGAAGGTAAGTATATATTGGCTGTTGCATGATTATTATACTTTTTTTTATTTTAAATTAAGGCAACAATTTTTTGTTACCTAGTTTTTTGAAGAATAAAATTTTCTTAAAACCTACAAAGTGTTAAAAAATGTGTCCTGACTTTAAAAATAAAATTATTAGCTGCAATCAAAATATATTATATTTTAATCCAAAAATTTTATTTTTTAAATATTAAATTAATAATAATTAAATCTTTCAAAAACTACAAAACTAGATGTAGTAGCAAATGACATTTTTGAAAAAGTCTTTAAATGCTCTTTCAAACTATATAAAACCTAGAGGGTGTTCCTTAAAAAATATATTATAATACTACTTTCTGCTTTAAGATTTAAAGTTGAACTAGGAACATGTCGGAAAGAAACCCAAGAAAAAAGAGTGGAGCGTTTTATAGAAAGAAAAAAGAAGAGAAGGAAAGAGAGAAGGATATGCTCCGTGGTTCACTCCAAAAATTTATAAACAAGTCAGTAGAGGTCCAGGATGACTCTTCAGCGAATCAATCATCTCTGGACACACAGCCGGCGTGGCGGCGCCAGAAATGGAATTTACTGAAAACTTCCCTGGAATGGAAATTCTGCCAGAATCGAAGTCAGAATCCCTATCGGAATCTGAATCATTGGAATCTCCAAATGAAAACGAAGCAAATGCAGCCATGACATCGAGTGGGGAAGTTAATGTAAGTGATCCTGGAACGTGGCCCGTTCAAATAAATAACAGACTAATCGAATTGATAGTTGAGAGTAAATTAGAAGAAACCGCAGCTAATTTTGCTTTTCCCACCGATGAATTTGGTAGGAAATTTAATTTTGGCTATTGTTATAAAACATTAGAGAATGATGAAAAAGTTAAAAGATCTTGGCTTTTATATTCACGTACCTTAAATGCTGTATTTTGTGCCCCATGTAAATTATTTAGCAAAGATAACATTCAACTTACTATTACAGGTTTTGAAGATGGGCGTCATTGCTCTGATTTTTTTTCAAAGCATGAGAACAGCACCAAACACATACATTGCGTTCAAAAATGGTGTGAATTAAAAATGAGGCTTCAAAAAAATATCACTATTGATAAAAAACAGCAAAATATGTTTAATTTTGAAAAAAAAAGATGGAGGGCTATCATTGAACGGATGATTGCCATTGTTCAATTTTTAGCTAGTCAGTGTTTAGCTTTTCGGGGAACAAGCGCAAATCTTTATGAAAAAAACAATGGAAATTTTCTAAAAGCTGTCGAAATGATTGCCAAATTTGACCCAATTTTATCAGAACATATAAATAATATTCAAAAAAATATGGAGAAGAAAACTCGAATTCCTCATTATTTAGGTAAGCATTTTCAAAACGAGATAATTTCACTTTTAGCAGATGCTATAAAAAAGGATATTATAAATACGGTTAAAAATGCAAAATATTTTTCTATCATTTTGGATTGTACCCCTGATGTTAGTCATACAGAACAAATCACATTTATAATACGTTGTGTTAATTTAACTGATGGACAGGCCAACATTTCTGAGTATTTTGTAGGTTTTTATCCAATAAAAGATACCACTGGGGAAGGACTCTGCAAGTTTCTCTTAGAAGAATTGCTTCCTAGTTTAGATTTGGATGTTCAGAATATTCGAGGGCAAGGGTATGACAATGGGTCCAATATGCGTGGGAAAAATATTGGTCTACAAAAACGCGTTTTAAATATTAATCCCAGAGCATTGTTCGTACCTTGCGCGGCACATTCATTAAATTTAGTTGTAAGCGATGCTGCAAATTCAAGTGGTGAGATCTCTGGTTTTTTTGACATTGTTCAAGAAATTTATAATTTTTTTTCTGCGTCAACCCAGAGATGGGACCTTTTAAAAGGAAAGATTAACAACTTTACTTTAAAGCCATTAAGTGATACTCGCTGGAAAAGCAGAATAAATGCCTTAGTTCCTCTAAAACAAAATCTAAATTCTATTCTTGGCAGTCTTTCCCAAATTTGTAAAGAGAATAAAGATGAAAAGACTAGAAATATGGCTAATTCCTTAGCAGACAAAATTAGTTCGTTCAAGTTTATATCTTCTATTGTAATTTGGCATGATATTTTAGAAAGAATAAATATTGTAAGCAAAATGTTGCAGAATTCTAAAACAGATCTAGCAGTATGTCTTGAAGCGTTAAAAAATTTGAAATCCTATCTACTTTCTAAAAGAAACAAGGAAAGTTTTGATGCATTTCTTGATGAATCATCAAATATAGCAAAAGAAATTGATTTAGATTCTCAGTTGGCAGAAATACGTGCCAGAAAAAAACCTCGACAGTTTGAATACGAGTCGCGTGACGAAAATCTTCTGGATGAAAAAGAAAATTTTAGGGTAAATTTTTATTTTTCAATTTTGGATATTTCTATTAATTCAGTTGGTGAACGATTTCAGTTATTAGAAGAATGTCACTCTCTATTTTATATTTTACTGTCTTTCTATTCCGCAGAATCTGAGTACCTAAAAAAGTGTTGCATGTATTTGGATATTAAATTTCAGGTAACAGAGGCTAGTAAAATATATAAAGATTTGGACGGAAGGGAGCTTTTTAATGAATTGTTGTCATTTAGGGATCTTTTTCCTTCATATTCGAACTCAAAACCCATAGAAATATTGAATCATTTAATAAGCCAAGATTTAATACCATGTTTTCCAAATTTATCAGTAGCAATAAGAATATTTTTAACCTTGCCAGTGACTGTAGCATCAGGAGAACGAAGTTTCTCAAATTAATTAAGAATTATTTAAGGTCTACAATAACCCAAGAACGGTGTTCAAATTTGGCAATGATTTCCATAGAAAGCGAAATTTCGGAAAGATTGGACCTATCTTTGATTATAGATGAATTTGCTTCAAAAAAAGCACGGTGGGTCCCACTGTAGAATTTTGTTTTTGCGAAATTAATCTCCAAATCTGTATGTTTGTATTCTAGGATTAAATTCACTTTGCTTTTATCACTAGGTAGGTAAGACTGTTAGTTTAGCTTTTATATAATTTTGTGATACCTCCAAAGAGTTTCATTATGGATTGGTTTTGTTTTTATGCGAAATCTGTTTTTACTTAAGTATATTATCAGGGTTAATTTTTTTTATTTTAGTAAGACTGTTTTTGGTAAAATTATTTTTAGTTTTGAAATAAACCACTCAATAGGTATAGAAAAATCTGCAAACTAGACAAATCAGTATAATGACGCCTGCTGACTAGCGACCTGCTTTAGGATGATAAAGCCGGCCGACCAGCCGTGTTTGTTTACATTTTTGTTTGTTTTTACCTTGTGAAATATATATTTTGAGTGTTAAATTTGAGTTTTATTTTTCCGGATACTTTCTATACAGAGGCTATATTTGGATCAAAATATTTACTCGTGTTATTACTAAAATACTTTTGGTTCTTGTCAGTTGTTTTGCAACATAATATTAATATAAAAATTTGTAATCAACAAACTTTTTTTTTCCTTTAAAATTAATACGAGCAAAAAACATTTTTGCGCACCCGCTTCAAAAGTTATTTTAATTTTACTGTTTTAAAGAAGTTTACTTACTATCATTAAGTAACAGGGGCGCCAGAACAAAAATTCGCACGAAGGCGGCCAAAGACCCAGGACCGGGCCTGCTCAGATTCCTTCTCATAATAACGTCCCTTACTACATAAAATATTGTATCTATATATCAGTCTCGTTTGTCCGTTTACTTAGATGTGAACTATTTACCCTGAAAAGTGCATTTTAAAATATCTAACACAGTTGTGCGTTTTAAAATATCTAACAAAGTAGTATTATGGATAAAACCGCATCCGGAATTATTATTAGAAGGTGCTGATGATTTTGCAAAGCATGTGGAATAGCTAAGTAAGTGTAAAATTTAAAATTAAATACAGGGTCTGCCAAGGACAGCATTGGAAGTTTTGTTGCAGTGTTATTTACCGACGGAAAATAAATGTTTCAAGTAAAAGTATGTTGTTTTTTCGTATGTTGTTTTTTCGTTAATATTATTAGAAAATCTATAGTTTATCAACAAACAAAAACCAACCTTTTTGAAGTGGAAAAATATAAAATGTGAAAAATTACTGACCTGTCGATAATCAAAGTAAAACAATATACTTTTACCCGGATCATTTTTTTCTTCGTCGATAAAAAGTCGACTTTTTTAGTTATTCCGATATCCCCTTAAGCTATTACACACAACGGTCTATAGATACGGGAATTATAGACAGGCAGAAAAAGGTTTATCATTTAAAATATTTAGTAACCATTCTCATGAAAACTGTCCATAGACTTTATAAAAGCAAAAGTTTTAAAAGCCCTCGAGGTACACTATGACGACTGACTATCGTCTTGGAAGGATAACGAGGGCACAGTAACGATACCAAAGGTACTTATAAAATGAAACAACTGATGCTAACTTCAACGATTCGAACAACTGGTGTCTTTTTTGTTTTCAGTCAAATTAATTTTCAAATTTTAGGAAAAAGGTTTTTTTAGATCGAATTCTGTTTAAAACAAAAAGAATATTTCAAGAGGTTCAGGAAAAGGGTCCGGAGACTTGGTTACGTACTTGCCGAAAAGTTACCGTCTAGGCATGCCAAATAATTAGTAGCTGAGCGTTAAATTTTGAACCTATAATTCTCATAACCTCAAGCCCAAAACACAAATACACGTAGCATTGTATGTATACTGTATTCGCCCCATTTAAGTATCTAAGCCTAAAACCTATATTAAGAACATCATTTTTCTTATAAGTAGTATATCATTATAAGGCGTGCTAATTTCTATAAAGTTATTTCAAATGTTTTTTAATGGCCAAGTAGAAATGCCGACACATTTGTGGGATTATTTATCTTTTAACCGGATCCAAATTTGCAGAAAAGAATTGAAGAACTGGTCAGAAGTATGAAATATTTATATTTTGAGTGCGCCAAATAATAAATAGGTGTATATTAATAAATTAATTTAGAACAGCAACATGTAAAATGTATACACTTTACCAGTCGAGTCCAACTGAGCAGATCTTTCTGCTTGGTATATTATCATATCTACTATTATTAATTATTCGCATTTATTATTATATATATTATTATTTATTTTATTTACTTATATATATTTACATTATTCTTTATAAAAGGAAAGTTTCATTGCGAAGGAACTTTCATGTATTTAGATAAAAAATAGGTAAAGCTTTTCTAAAGGAACTTTCCCCTAATAAAACTTTTCTTTTAGAACAAAAATTAAATATATTATAATTTATAAAATATATTAGAATTATTACCAAATAGCTATATGCATATATTAAACTATTAAACGGTGTAGTCTGTTCGAATGAAAATCCGGGTAAACATCGTTTTACCGATTTTTTAAAATTAATTTTGTGTTTTTCTCTAGAGGTTTGGATAATAACAGAATTTATTTGTCATAGGGTATGAAGTCTGGAAAAACAATTTTACATATTTTTTACGGCTAGAGATTGCTTGTGACAAATTGGTACGGTAGTGGCATATTTAGGATTTTGTTACGGAGGGGTGCCCCCAGGCTCATAATTTTTATCGTGTACTAAAAAAGGTCTTCACTTTCATGTTCATAACATTATAATTTTTCTTAATATACGAGAGAGGTCCAGACCGTAGAAACCCTGAAAAATATTAGAAAGTACCCTCAAATGTCCGTAATATTATGCATTCCCTTACTGTGTGAGGGAGGGTGCAGGAGTCCGGAATATGTCCATGATCTCAGTCGACAGGTAGATATACGTTCTTGCCATTTAACGTAGTGCAAAAAATAAGGATAAAACCTTCGAGAACACACGATTGTCGTTTCAAAATACTCTTTGCATTACCACAACAAGGGCGAAATATCTCTCAAACGGACTATTAGAGTATTTAATACAAATATTTTTCTATTCAAACCAAATATTTTTCTATTGAAATCAAACAGATCAAAAATCTCCGATCATTCATTAAAGTATTAGTAGTTTTAAACTGTAAAGTTGATTGTATCAAGGTATATACTCCATCGTACAGCAGAGTTTTCGCAAGTACTGACAAAAAGTATTTGAAGTACAAGTACCATACACTTACGAAATCAACATGACGAACCAAATAACCAGTACTTTCAAATTTTAAAAGTATTTGAATTACCAAGGAATTGGAAATTGTACTTGATGTTTGTCAAGTAAAGTAATACTTTTACATGTATTTGAAGTAAAAATTGTAACTGAAGTACTAAAAAGTATTTCCTACGTGGCAAAAAGAAGTCATAGTTTTCAGCCATTAAGCTAACCGCAATGACAAATGCAAACGGATCTTCTCTATTTCTTGTACTCAGATTTAGATGCGCAAAAGAAGTACTTCATTTAAAAACATCAGATTACTTGAAATACTATTGGAGGATTTGAAATACTTTTTCGTTACTTAAAGTACTTTTGGTAGTACTTCAGTTACTTTTGTATTTCAAGTAAAATTCATATATACTTCAAATGCTTTTTTGAGAAAACAAGTACCTAATACCAAATACTCTTTAGGGTGTAATTGAAAGTACAATTACCATAAAATAAAATGTATTTGAATTACTTTTTTCATGTATTTTACTTGAAAGAATTGACAGCTCTGCCGTACAATAATCCAGATTTTATACGCCACAAGGAAAGTCTGAAATATGTTTTGGGAAATATGATAGAGAAAAGGATCCCTTAATCGATATCTACGAGTATAAACTTTGACTGATAGCCAACGCACAGTCTAAACCGGTATACTTAGAGATTTGAAATTTGGACCAAATATCCCTTGAATACTCTAGGGGTGCACTAAGGAGGGATTTTACAAAATTTCTTTCGTAAAGGGGTGGTAAAATTTGTATGAAGAAAACTATTTTTTTTTAGTTACAGTGATGACACTAAGAAACATTAATTTTGGATTAGTAGATAACGTACAGCCTAAAAGGGTGTACCAAGAGATTTGAAAATTGTAGAATATATTCCTTGAATAACCTAGGGGTGTCCTAAATGAAATTTACAAAATTTTATCCTTAAAGGAATGAAAGGGAGTGGTAAAATTTATATGAAGAAGAAAATAAGTTACGATGATGACAATTTATAAATATAGTCAAAAAGAATAAAATAATACGTGTTTCATTATTTGAAAATTCTTCTTCTAAAGGGGTGAATAGAAGTGGCAAAACTTGTATGGAGAAACAAATTTTGTCGTATTGAATTGAAATTTTGCAAGCGTATGTAATAATAATGAATGATAATAAAATATTTTGGTATCATTAAGCTGATCTTATCACGACATTGACCGATTTTGAAAAAGGAGGAAGTTATCAATTTGATCCTATGTAATTTTTTTATGTATATACATCAATTACTTTGCGATGGTTTGGCCAATTTGAATAAGATTTTTAGAGAATATTCAGGATATTGCGGGAGTGGTCTCATAGCAAGCATAACGAAAAGTGGCGGAACGGTACTATTTTGAACTGTTTACGGAAAGCTACATTGAACAATATATCCGTTCAACATTCTATCTCGAAAAAAAGTGTGATTAAAAATTTTAGTCGGCGCCAAACTTATTATTAATTACTTATCTTTATTACCTCATGTGAGTTTACAGTGTTTTTACCAAATTTTCAGGTATGTCAGTTTAACGTCTTAAGTTAGGTAAAATTGGCTAAAATATTTTGCGATCTCAAATTGTAGGTTTTGATTTTAAATGTAATTAATTACATATGATTTTGTAACAAGCTGTGAATTTCAAAATCTGTTAAATGTTTTACAACTTGTTAAAAATTTGAAATTTTTATGTCAATAAGAATTGTATTCGCAAATCGAAATCTCCCCCACAAAATAATTTATCTAAGGTCCGCCCCTGAGATAAACGATCACGTTTGTATCTACTTTCTTAATCTTAGTTATTCTTACAAAATCATTTCTTTCTAAACCTAACTTTTTACTAATACCGACAGGCAACATTAAATTTTACCAAAACTACCACCGGCGAGTAAAGGTCCTTCCAACCAGAAATTCTTTTTAACGAAATCTAAATCCCTTGTACGTAAAAAAATATAGTCGCACGATTATATAATCGGCTGTTTAGATTGTAACGAATGTATTTCAAGTCTAGGACATCCAAACAAACAATAGCGAACAAGATGAGTCGATCGGTCCGTCTTGAAGGGACCTTAACCTAAGTTAACGTGACAACCCACTTGATAAATCTGTTCCTGTGGCCTCATGATGAATCACTTATAAAACCATTGTTGGACCCGGTAACTTCATTTATACTCGGGTAAACTGCTAGTCTGCGGACTAAGCGTGTTTAAGAAGAGTTGCCGTGACGGTTTTTTGGTATCAGTAGAGCTCGTTTTCAACGCACTGAAACGCATTTTAATTGTTCTTATTATTTTCCTCCTGTAAAACTAAAAGTGGATTAGTCTTGTTATAGCTAAAAAAAAACTAGGAATTTACATATTAGGGCAATTCAAAATTAAACATAATAACAACCCAAATGAGAAGATAAGTAGTGCGCATATTTACATCAAATCAGCTCTTAATATTATTTCCATACTTTTTATAAAATTTGGATTTACTCCAATCGTGTCTGAAGTTAGAGTACAGTTCGATTCGACAGTTAAAAACTGTTTAAATCAAATTAACTACTCGTATTTTAATAACCATGATTATAACAGAGCAAACAATAATAAACACATTTTAGTTATCTATAGATATCAAAGCACTAAATAATAAAGTTTTGGAAATTATTAACAGTTTAAAGTCCATATTAGTAATATTTTTTGACAACCAATTTTTAAAATTAAAGCGTTCGTGCATATCACCAGTTGATATGCGTTCATACAAAATTTTCTCAGGAAATTTTGTTACACGAGTGATATTTTGATAATGAATATCACGAGTGGGAATTAAATTTTAAACTAATTTCAAATATTTTATTTTGCAATATAACATAATACAATTAACAAAATCAGTGACTTACTAAACAAATCTAGTATACAGTAGTTTAAACCTTTTGATCAAAAACGCAATTAAAATAAAATGTACACTTTTGATATTGACTGGGAGTATTTTCATTATATATTTCGTTAGATACATTTGATATCAAGTTAAGATGAATACGATTTGGCGAGTACTTTAGGGCGACTTAAGACGTTTCTTGCAACAAATATGATTTGGCTGTTTTTAGCCTTTTTTTGCTCCCGTCTTCTTCAATGCTCTTTTTGCGAAGATTTTCTATAATTTTTGGTGTTGGTTATCCACAGATAAATACGGTTTTATTGAATTTGTATTGGAATATCCTGTTACTTTGATTCATTGTTGTTCATTAACCTCCGATTTGGTTAAGCACGTCACCGCTGTTGACCGGTTTGAATGATTTGTGATTTTGTTCGCATCTAAATCCAATTTCACAACATAGTCTTTTGTCCAATTGGAAACAACATTTCTTCTTACGGGGATTACCTTATACTATTGCTAAGTTTTCATGAACAATGAATTTGGAGTTAAAAATAACCTTTCTGTTTGAACATAGATGGGTGCTAGCTTTTCAAAACAGGATTATATTCGACGTTTCCTGTAACAATGAAACATTTCTCTTAGTATTTTAGGAATTCACATAATATGGCAATAAAAAACCATTAGCATGAAATATATTTTCTGTGTATAGACAAATTAGGGTAAGGCCAATTAAAAAAGTAAGTAATAGCAAAAATTATAGTGTTATTTTGTTAGCCGTAGTTACCAAAAAACAGAGTTGAAATTGCACACTTTTAGTTCATTTATAAACAATACTTGTCAGTCAAAATTTGATTAATTTGATCAGTTGCCAAGGTAAATTATCGGTGTAATTTACACAAGTGATATTCTCATTTAAACCGTATAATAAACTATCAAACATTTAACTTACCTCTGACACTGGTAGCCAAGTCAAATTAGAGTTTTTGTTTCCATTAACTCGATAAAAGCTGGATATGATTTTATTTTTCTTTGGGCATCCTAAATAAGAGTAATATGAGTTTGCGACGGTTTCTGAGGTGAACTTAATTTTTGGGAGCCAAAAAATCGGGAATTATTCGCTTTTTTGAGTTTTGGGCTATAACATCTAAGGTGTGCATCATCTAGAAAATTTCGCTCTTACCAAAATTAAAGAGTATTCAACTTCATCGAATGAGCTCCATAAACAATAAATTTAGTTCAGCGCTTTGGTTATAACCAGCAGTCAATGTTGAGCAAATTTTTGCTTTTCAACTGAAGTGAGTTAGGCTCACTTTCAAATGCCTGTGACCCGAAAAAAAGACTACAAATAAAAAATGTAACATACGGAAGTTCTAGAGCATTAGATCCTAAGTTTAGAGAGCACCTAAAATTCTACTCTTTCCTACGCATTTTACGAAAAAAAAACGTGTTCATATAACCTTCCAGATCTAACTTTTGAGAAGTAAATTGAGGGTCTTTTGCACAAGTTATTTGGATTTATGCATAAGCCTTGATACATACAAATAACTACGTTATTTATTAAACATTTTCAAGAATTTTAAAACAAAACAAACTCCAAAAATCCAGGCTATTTTTCACCATGTTCCTCACTTCTGTCGAGAGTTTCAGCAAAACATATTGAGTAAATATAAGGTTCGTGAAAGTCATCCTGAGTACGGAAAACATTATTTATTTCATACTGTCTATTAAATATACTTAGCATGTTCTGATTTGCAGTTGGTAAATCGAAGATTACAGTATCTGATACCGTAATGTGTTGCCTAGCAACACTACCATATTATTGTTATAAGGAATCAAAAATTATTATAACATTTTCTCACTTGAAAATATAAGGCATAAAATATTTGGTTTTAATTTATTTGGCAGTGACAAGCAAAAAACATGTCACTATGAAAAACAATGGCTATAATATCTTTAAAGTGATATAATTAGATTGCGAACTAATATTTCTTAAATTTTAATAAATATAACATTTTATTTACTTTAGAAAATATTATAAAGACAGTATGGAGCAAGATATTATACGACTTTAAAACTATTTTTTGGGTTTTTCGCCTTATAAAATTGGAAAAAAATAAAATATATTTACCTTATAAATTCAATAGATAGTCTTAAGTTCTGGTTCCACTATGAAGGTACCCGAGGAACGACACTGAAAAATGTTTGTTTTCTGGTCGTTTACCCCCGTCTTCAGCAAACCTACAAATAAAATACTAAAAGCAGAATATTTCTTATGTTTCGTATCAGAAATATAACCAGAATGGCTAATCTCTGACAAAATGTCAATGAATGTCAATTTAAAGGTGTTATTTTTAATTGTTAGAATAAGGTGGGAAATATGTGTACCTAGAGTATGTTAATTTTAATTTATTGTATTTTGGGGTGTCCTTTTTTTGCTTCAGTATTTAGCAAATTTAACCAAGTGTTATTAAAACTAACGGAACAAGATGCTACACAATTATCTTTATTTAATAATATTAAGGCACTTTCTTTTATTTTACGTTTTTTGGAACATGGTTCTTTTGCTAAAATACTAGAAGCATTCCAATTGATTTTAGGATTGTTATCTAGTGCATGTTGGCAAATGTTTGATTTTTGAAATTCCCTATTTTTTATATATGTTTGGTGTTCTTTAATTCTTTTGGCTTATGGTCTAGAGGTTTCACCTATGTAAAATTTATTGCATTGACACGGAATTTTATAAACAACATTTTTTTGTATTTTCTTGTTCATTGTTAGGTTTTGTTTTTGTAAGTTTACTTCTAAGTGTATTTTGTGTTTTAAAGATCGTTCTGATGTTAAAACGTTTACCTATTCGTTTTATTTTATCTGATAAATTAGGTATGTATGGTATAAAGAGGTTTGTAATTGGACTATTTTGGATATTTTTGTCTTTTGGATTCTCAAATTCATAAAAACATTTTTTAACGAAATCATTAGGATTAAAATCCTAAAACACAAAATACACTTAGCAGTAAACTTACAAAGTGTCGTTCCTCGGGTACCTTCATAGTGGACCCAGAACTTAAGACTATCTATTGAATTTAGAAGGTAAATATTTTTTATTTTTTTCCAATTTTATAAGGCGAAAAATCCAAAAAATAGTTTTAAACCACGAATCCGCCACTACAATTTCGTAATTATATATTATACGACATACGTTTGTTAGGTGTTATTACAGTACTCGTTTATATTCCGTAAAACAACTCATACCGTAATGAGTCACCTAGCGGACTTATAATGTAGATTACTATAACAGATGTGACAAATATAACAGTCGCCATCTGCATACGTTTCATAGTTGGTATTACGTATGTACTATATATTATATTATTTTCCGCAGTTGCGTTGCGTTATCCGTTGTCATTATTTTTGTTTGGTTTGTTTATGTATATAACTACACGTGTGTATGAATTTAAAAAAAAATTACAAGATGTACATACCTTTGATGAAATATTATTATGAATATATGTATTAAATTTAAAAAATATGATATTGATGAAAAATTAGGATATATTTGCAATATTTTTACTTTCCTCAAAAAAGAGAAGTATTGTAATCGTGAAAAAATCACACTCAGAGATTTTTTCAGATCTTTGCGCTTCAGGGTCCCTAGATGACGGAAAACATTTTTTCTCGATTCCGTCGGTCTGTCTGTCTGTCTATCTTTCTGTCTCTCTGTCTGTCTGGCTGTCAGTCAGTCGGTCTATCTGTTCGCGGCATGGCTAAAAAACTGCTTACTCGATTGACTTCAAATTTTGTTCAAAAATTAAGGGTCATATGGGGATAACCTGGTAATATTTTGGTACAAATCCAATAAGGCAAAACAAAATGGCGGCCTAGTGAAATGTTAAAAAAATTATTACTAAGAAAGTGCTTAACCAATTTATCTCAAAATTTGCACAAAAATCAATTATTATGTAGGAATCAACTGGTAATATATATAATGATTTTAACGCAGTAAAAAGGTCTTTCAATGAGGTACTCTCTGGTTTTTTTTTTCGAAAGTGTGCAAAAATAGGAATTGTTTTTAAATGTTCTGGAAGATGATTGTAAAGTTTTATGGCGTTGTAAATAATCGATTTTTGTATTAATTCTGTGGAAGGTATATGTCATGCCTAGAGTTTCTGGTTGGATATACGTGTTGTGGCCTTTCCGGGAATGTGTTTATATGTTTTCTCATCAAACAGAGGGTTTATAAAATAAATAATGCAGGAAGTGTTAATATTTCATGTTTTTTGAAGAAGAAATTGCTCGGTAGTACAACAGCCCCAAAAAGGAAGGCCATAGCGAGAGAAATAACTAAGTCTGGCAGAAGACACGTCCAGTTCTTTTAAAACTGATCGAATGGCAAAAAAGGCGGTAGAAAGTTTTAAGTTATTTATATTCATACCTAGGAATTTAACCGACTTAACGTATTTAATATTGCTGTTAAGTAGGTGAAGTGGTTATAAAGTTCCCTTATAAGATAAGGACACCGTTTTATCCACATCGAAGCAAAGCAGATTGGAATCGGACCAAGCCCTAATCATAACAAGGTCGTTGGAGATATTAGAATGTAAAGACGTTGTATCAAAATCACTCCATGTTATTCTTGTGTCATCAGCAAAGAAAGAGAATTTTCCATTCATTTTTAGGTTGGTGATATCATTAATACATAACAAAAAAAGAATATCTGCCATAACTAAGTATAGTATAAAGATGAAATAGTAAAACTGTGGTATTAATTCAAGATGGCGGAACAAAATGGCGGCCAAATAGAATTTTTGTAATTTGAAAAAATCATCTTCTCAGGTTTTACACATATTCGCGTTTTAGCGTCCCTAGATGCCAAAAAATATGTTTTATTATAATATTTTGGTAAAAATTCAATATGCTGGAATAAGATGGAGGCCTAATGAAACGTTAAAAAAATTATTACATAAAAACTAATTATCCAATTTACAGAAAAATGAAGTATCATGTAGGAATGAACTAGTAAAATCTTGGTAGGAATACAAGATGGCGGAACAAAATGGCGGCTTAAATAAAATATTTAGAAATTGAGCCTAACAAAACTACTTAATGAACTGATTTCAAATTTTGTGCCATAACTAATTGTAGTATCGAGATAAATTAGTAAAACTGTGGTAGTAATTCAAGCTGGCGGAATAAAATGGCGGTCAAATAAAATTTTTGTAATCTGAAGATTACATCTCCTTGCATTTTAGCGTCCCTAGATGCTAAAAAATACGTTTTATCAATTCCGTTGGTCTACCTGTCGTTTTGTCTGCCTGTTTGTCAGTTCGCGGCATAGCTGAGTAGTTTTACTCATCAGATTGACTTCAAATTTCAGTCAAAAATTAAAGCTTATATGAGGATGACCTGGTAATATTTTGGTAAAAATACAATATGCCGGAACAAGATGGCGGCCTAGTGAAACGTTAAAAAATTATTACTAAAAAATCTAATTATACAATTTACCTCAAATTTTGCAAAAAAATAATAAAGCGTTGCATAAGAATGAGTTTGTAACATTTTGGTATGAATATAAGATAGCAAAACAAAATGGCGGCCTAGTAAAATATTTAAAAAACCGGTCTGAAAAACTACGTATTAGATTAATTTCAAATTTTGTGCAAGCATCAAGTGTGATATAGAGATAAGTTGGTAAAGTCGTGTTAGGAATTCAAGATAGCGGAACAAATTGACTGTAAGTTTGGGAGAAAAATTAAGTATGATATAAGGATAAACTGGTGCGAATTCAACATGACGTAACAAAATTGCGGTGTGTCAATCTAAAAACTATATAACTCAATATAAGAGGCATTCAAGCCCACCGTGAGATTTGATCAAGCACACCACAAGTTTAACAATCTGGAGTTGGCTTGCTTGAATCCTATCATGAAAGAGTCGAGTGCGGTTAGTATTTTGGATAGGCCTCAAAAGGAAAAGGTATGTAAAAAACAAAGTTACATGTTGCACGTCTAGTTGATTTGCACGGATTATTTGGTGTGCGAGATATCATTTTCGTTTTTGAATAATTTATTAATGTATTAATCAATAATAGTATATAATACCAAAATTAGATATATTTGTACGTTTAAACAGTTACAGCTCATTTACTCAGTTTATGACACGTTTCCAAACAATCCATATGCCAAGTAATACTCAAATGTATAAAATAAGGGTGCCCCAGGGGGTCTTAAAACATTTGTTATTTACATTTGGTTTATTGCTAATTAAACAAATATACAGTAAAATTAATAGATGTTAAAGTTTATTGGAGAAAGACATTCTTAAAGTATTGGCATGCGGTTCAGGCGCATACAAAGTCAACGTTTATAGTCTCGAGTTTATTGCACATGATAAATCAAGATTGCTCATTAAAATACACCCGTCTTTATTGATAATGTCTTTATTAAATTGTATTTATGCACTACATAATTAGGCAATGGTCTTAGTCATATTTTTAGATAACCTTAGTTTAGCGTTTAACAAAGATAAGGAACAGGCACTTGTTACATTGAAAATTCCTGGTTTTTTACCCGACTGAGCCTGCAAAGTAGAGTAACGTGTTTAACTGTTTAATATTCAGGTAAGCATGTAAATAGGTGATTGGTTCTCTTCGGCGCAGCCGTTCTAGCGACAGACCGTTCGGCGTCGGAACATTTCTACCCGGCTTAATTCATCAAATTAAAAAACTAAATATTTATTTCATATAATATCCAATGATTAAACTGAGTTACTATGTCTTTATACAAGCTTAATTATGGGTCTTTTAAAAATTACGTGCAGTACCTCTTGAATAGTCAATAATATTTCTATTTTCAAAATCAAAAACTAACCTGGAAATTCTCTCATTTACCTGCACATTCTTTTATCTTCATAGTTTTCTTCACTCCGGCAAAGCGCTTAAACAACATATTAGATAATTTGTAAAAAATATATTATACGCCTTCCCTCGTAAATTCCCCTTTCGACGGATACTACGTCAAGCAGTCGTTGTCGGGCTACGAAGTGACGGCCCATCCAATAACAGCTCGCTGCAAACACATGTGATGACCCTGATGCTACCATTAAACGACATGCTTTCTATCAAATGTCGAGCTGCAATTAATTTTACCGGCAGTGTTTCGTCTGAATAGGGATATGCCGAATTTGCTTGGTAGTCGATTCTAAACATATGTCCGAGAAATACGAGGCGGACTCAGAAGTCATTTGTATTTTGGCTTACACTGTACAAGTTCTTGTTGGTATGCTGATGACGACTGTAGAAGCGGAGAAACATTTTTCTACCCTGAAACGGACAAAGAAATTTTTAAAGAGTATCATGTGCCAAGACAAGCCTAACGCTTTAGCATGTTTGTCAGTTAAACAGAAACTTTTTTGACCAATTTCTGATTTGAATGATAAAGTGATTGACAAATTTGTCGCAAAGCAAAATATGCGCATTGATTTGGTTTTTAAAACAAATTAAAAAATTATCACGGATTTTATCATGTCGTATCCATGCACGACCAGGGTTTTATTTATTTTATGTTGACTTTGTTTCAATAGTGCGAGACATATTGTATACTGAATGATCATCAATAACGCCTAGATGTGAGTCATTTAAATTAGTTAAATTATATGTTATATTTTATTTTGGACATAAACTGTAGCCTGCAGCACTGTCACTATTTAAAATAAAGTGCCGCTACTGGCGTGGGTTGACAACGTTAGGTGAATTCGTCCTGGGTTAGCACCAGGTTTATTAATAAAGCCATAATAAAGATCTGACAGTAGTTTTGCCTTCTAAATCTAGGACTGCCTTTAAAATTAACAATCGGTTAAGCTAGGTGGATCCACTCCGGGTTAGCACCACGTTAGTCTATAAAACAATCGTTAAAGTCAAAACCGAAGTGTAGCAGTGGCTGTTAAATATTAATTATGCAAATAGGTGAATTAAACATTTACTTACTGAGAAGACTTATCTTTTGGGGTATAGTAATAAATAAAAAATTTTTCATTTAACATTAGAATATAAATTTGATCCACACGTGAAAAAAAAAGGAAACGGAAAATTGGAATGGCTCGGCGCCGAAATGTACTCTGTGCCGAAACGTACTAGATCCACGTAATGTGTGAATGCATCTATAGTTGGCGCATTACCTTTCTGGAATGACGTCATTTTTGGTTATTTTTGTTTGATTTATGTTAACTGACAGTGACAAAAACATTTTGAAAAAACTCATTGTCGTTTCTTTACAACAGTCAATGCCGGTTTTGGTTATGTGTCTTTCAGAATATATTCGTCAAAATTGACATTGATTTGTTGTGATTCTTTTTAAACTTTTGCAAGATGCCGCGAAGATATAATCAGCAATCACAGCTAATAGTTTTGAATATCTTGGCTTTTTTCAATTGGAAAAAGAGCAAGCTAAAAATGGAATCCTTCCGCAAACTGATAATATAATTGAACGAGCTTCAAATGCAACAAAACTTAGCCATACAACAATCATAAATATTAAGAAAAGAGGAATAACGAGCGATGAATCCTTTACCTCCATAATGTCTCAAAAGCAAAAAGAGGTAAAAACAAAAATTACAGATTACTTAAAGAACAAAATAAGAGATACGATCTACTGCATGTATGCGAAAAATGAATATGTTACAATGCAGACTTTGCTTAAAAAACTAAAAGAGATAAATGAATATTTTAATTTTTCCATCACCTCGCTAAGAAAATATGTAAAAAATATTGGTTTTAAGTGGAAGAAATCAAATAATAGAAAATACCTGATGGATTTGCCCCACATCGTCCACAAGAGAATCAATTTCTTGAGGGAATATGTCAAAAATCAAAATCTAGGACAAGATGCTTATACCACCGTATTTATTGATGAGACTTAGATTTTTAGTAAAGGTTCGTTTAGAAACAGCTGGCAGGATAACACTATGTCTACAAGTTCTAAAAAAGCTAGTGAAGATCATCGATATATTGTAGTTCACGCTGGATCAAAGGAAGGATTTATTAAGGGGGCCAGTTTAATATTTAAAAGTGGACTAAAAAGCGGAGATTATCATGACAATATGAACAAGCAAAATTTTGAAAATTGGTTTAAAAATCAGCTGGTACCAAATCTTCCTCCAAAAAGTTTGATAGTGATGGACAACGCAAGCTATCATTCCGGCCTTTTAGAGGATATTCCAAGAAAATCATGGACAAAGCAGAGATTGATTGGATGGTTAAAAGAAAAGAACATTGACTTCCCAGAGAGGGCCATGAAGGATGAAATATGGAGCATTGTAGAAAAAAATTGTAACATTGAAAAAACATTCTACCTTGACGAATATGTGAAACCTTTGGGCCACAAAATACTAAGACTTCCTCCATACCATTGTCAATTTAATGCTACTGAAATGGTATGGTCTGAGTGTAAGAAGAAATACGACCAATACATTGCTAGTCTGAAGGGGACACCATCGGAAGTTTTGGCCATGTGGGAAAAAGCGATAAATGAAGTATCTTCAGAGCATTGGAAAAATTATGTCAGCCACACAGAAAGGGTAATCCAAGAAGCTTGGAAGACAATACAGATATGTGATGCTTCAGACATTGCGCCACTTGTAATTAGTACCGACGAAGACAGCAGTGACGATGAAGAATTTAGTTCTGATTCTGAAGACAGTGAAGGGGAGTAGTTTTTATTTTTAAAGTTAGTTAGTTATACATTAATTTCTCTCTTTTAGTTTTTAAAGCAAAGTCTGCATTGTAACATATTCATTTTTAGCATACACGCAATAGATCATATCTCTTATTTTGTTCTTTAAGTAATCTGTGATTTTTGTTTTTACCTCTTTTTGTTTTTGAAACATTCTGGAGGTAAAGGATTCATCGTTCGTTATTCCCCTTTTCTTAATATTTTTTCAGTATTGTCTGTAATTGAGAATTAAAATAATTTTGATGAAAATGGGTAACTGGCGTCAATTTATTACATTGCAAACAAAGAATAAGACTAAGATGAAAGAATTTATATTAGTAAAGTCTTATTTGCAAAATAATTTTAGTTTTTGAAGTTATAATAGTTATTTTTGTATTAAGTGTGCAAAATGAGGGTTTTTTTATGGCAATGAGAGTGTTAATTTTTTGCCAGCCATTTTCGACAAGTTGCAGCGCTTTCTGTACAGAAAATGCCAATTTTAAATTCGCTTTAGCCAGTGCTGAACGCACCCCTCCTATCTACATCACTGCATACGTTTAGGTTAGGAATCATCGCTGAAATATAAATAATATAAGAAATACGTTATTTGAAACCAGCGTGACGTCATTCCAGAAAGGTAATGCGCCAACTATATCTGTACGTGCGCCTGAGGTGGCCGGCGCACTCGATTCTAGTTCTCAGAGAAAACTCGGCTTTCATGAGTGTATCATGTATATTTTGACTTCCACATACAATGAAGACACAAAAAAGTGTGATAGAATTTGTTTTACTACAACCCAAAAAAAAACTAACCTGGGCTAACCGAAAAAGCAATCTGATAATTATAAAACACGGCTACATACAAAATAACGTACACCGAAATTCATGAAAGCATAGTTTCCGCTGTGATCTCTAGACAAATGGTCGGCATGGATTATGGATGAAGTAGGAGGGAGATGAGTTAGAGGGGTGGGGTACCAATAACGACGGTGTGCTGCCAATTCTGAGAAGTACTTCTGATATGTTTATTTCATCATTTCGCTATACCACTTTAAAGGTTCGATGAAATCACTTGATTTGTTTAGTAAAATGACCATCGAATTGTTATTTTAACATCTCCCGTAAATCCATCAACTCTCTTAGAGTTTTATCATATCCCTAGAACCAGAATCAGTTGACATAAATGTTTTCTTATTTTTTACTTTTTCATCTAGGTAACAGAATGTAAGCACACTGTCATTTCACTATTATTAATAAAATCGATGGATGAAAAATTTATTCAATTATTTTCTTAGGCTACTTTATAATTTAGAAATATTCTGTTTATGTTTAGAAAGGACGATATAGAAATAGAAATAAAGGGTAAACTTTGCATCAAGTTGGACGCATTTTTTTAAAATAAAAAATTAATTGTATTTTCCCAATTAATGGATGATGAATTTACAAAACCTAAATAGTTCCAGTCAGGTATGCTTATATTCGGTGAAATTAAAATGTTTCAAATTAAAAAAAAATTTGAAGTCAACCGATAGTTCTATAAAACGTAGCTATAAATAGCTTCTGCCATTTAAATAAATGTCAAACTTGATAAAAAGGATAAATCACATTACAAACTTTTTTATTGTCATTTAGCATTATGTTTCGAGTAAGAATTTCTCGCTTATTCAGATTTTACTTAAGTCAATTATTAAAAAATATTTCATATGGTGCGGATTTTACTGGTCACACTGTAGAAAATGAATCATCATTTTCGTTCTTTATTAAAAGGAAGAATTTAAACAATCTCTAATAATTTAGCCAATTGGAAATCAACTTTTGCCCCTTTTAGAATAAAAGTAAATGAAGAAAATTTACATATTTGAAAAACTACATACATCATAAAATATTTAAAAGAATACGTTTTTACCAAAAAAAAAAATGTTTACATTACTTTTTGCCAAATTTTATACATAAACTATCAAGAGAAAGGCATAGGTTTCATTTTAATAATATAAAAGCGAGTCAGACCCCGTCAAAATACGACGCATCTATAGTTTTAAAATATACGTAAATGCTATAATAAAAAGAAATAATCGTACCCCGTCAATACTTGACGATATAGATATAAATATTCTTAGTTGTATTTATATTAAGATATGCTTCAGCTTTAAAATCTTAAACTGGATACAAAATCAATAATAATCATATAATAACAAACGTAAAATAATGTAACCAAAAAAACCCAAAACACCAATAAAATGGAATCAACAATGAAACTTCTAAAAACCCTCTATTTAACTGATGGACAAACAAACAGTATAACCTTACGTCTAGTGCCAATATTTTCCTTCCACCTTAAGTGTGTTAAGGCTCATTTTTGAAAAATTTTCCTACCTTCGTATCGGTACCTCCTAGGACAAGAACGATCAGGGCAGGTCAAAAGTTTCATATTTTTTCTATAAAAAAGTCTTAATTTTATTTTTGTCCTGGGTAGAGAAACTGGGTAAAATCTTGTTTGAAGAAAGGCGTCCCTTGCTGACGAAACGTTAGAACAGACATTTTGACAAGACGAACTTTTTAATCCAACATTTGTCCAAACATTCGGAAATGTCTTCCCAAATGACTTTTTTTATGAGTTAATTTTTTGAATGTGTCTAACAAATCAACGCGTTAATACATTTTAACATTGATTTACTACAAAGTGTAATATCTAAAAACGGGTCTCAGTTATCCGTGTTTTCAATTATCCGGTTCCAACCGAGCCGAATAATCGAGGTTTTACTGTATTTCATTTAATTTTTTTTTACAAAATGAACGCAATTATAATAAAAAAGTTAGAGGTGTAAACATGACATCGGAGGAGATGATTTCTTCGGTACAGTATAGAAGTAGCTAAATTTTTATTTTTTGTTTTATAGGGGATAAGGGGTACCTACACAAAGTAGTCGCTTATTTTAATATATTTTTTAGTTTTCTATGATAATATACTAATGCTAAGCAGTCGGGGTATTTGCTTTTTTTTTAAATTTATTCTTGTTTATATATGGTATAACGTCCTTTTAAATTATTTTTGAACAGAGGCTCGATTGGGCAGTTTTCGAGCTGTTTTTTTTTTAACTATCAGCGGACCACGAAGGCTGAAGACCTAAGTACCAGGTACCGTGGTTGTTTTAAGTGAAGACAGGGAAAGCTTATTCATGCGGAATTTATTAGGAGAAGACGGAAAGGCATTTCCGGGTAACACATTCCATAATCGGGACATGGAAGGTCCTTGGTCTTTGAAGTTGGACGTTGAACAGATACAAGTGGATCACTGCTCGTGTCTCTTAGCAGGAGTAACTAAGGAGGGCATAGTGGCTGATCATCAGAACAGAATCCGTGGTAATATCTGAAAACAGAAACAGATCGCTCACAATTCGGCGATGCTATGGGCGATGCAAGATTCCTAGTGATATTTGAATACCGTGATTGAATAAGTCGAGGATATTAAGGATTGAAGGATCTTTGCTCCCATTTGTGCAAACAATACTCAAGACTTGGTCTGATTTGCGAAGTGTGTTTAGCTATATGTTCTGTGCTAGTAGTATATGTCCGATATATCATTGAAGTCTGAGAACTTTTTGAAGTTAACTGCTTTGAAAATTTGCTCAACGTGATTTACTATATATGGTAAAGGTGGTACTGACGGAAAATAGAGAAATAAAAATGGAGTCTGAGGTTAATTGTTTCGAAAATAATTTGGCTTGCCCTTAAAAAAAAACAATTTAATTATTTTCAGGTTTTAGAGTTCAGGCGATCAACTTTAGTATAGAAACGTCGAAGTGCTCATTAGAGGCATTGTAGTAGTGGGTGGTAGATACACCAGATAATTTTACTTGAAGTTTTACCGCCCGGTTCATTCAGACGTGGCAGCCCAAGATCCGTTCATCGCACTATACTTAGGTAGACATTAAGTGTAACAAAGAATTAAACACTAAATGTCCCTCCCAATCATATGTCTTTCGTTAAACAGCTTCACGTATTCCGTCTGAATGGGCATCATCAGACCTATCAGAAAAAAATGTAAAATCTAATTACCAACTAAAAGCAATTAAAATCAATAACCTAATTAGTTACTTAATACTTTTAAAATTTAAAAAACACGTCACATATAGATTACAATAAACAAACCCAATACACATTACATGGTTAGGGAAGAGAAGAGTGAAACCAAATGTGGTAAAATGTATGTATAAACATTTTGCTTGAATTTAAAATATAATTAATAAAAAACTACAAAATACCATCGCGAGTATAAAAGTCGTGCCTCCCGATTGAAATGCAACAATAGTATCATTGTAGCAAGATTATACCAAAAAAAAAAGACAAGTGCTTTTGATTGTTGTTTCCTAAAAATTCAACCAGTTCATTATGTAATAATTATTTCCAATTCTTCAGCAATTTTACTAAGTACAGTGAGATTTTGGGATATGGTTAAATAATTTATTATCAGCAAATCTATTATTGAGGTTACGAACTGCTTAATGTACAGTAACTTTTCTTATTTTCACCTCAAAAAATTTTATAAATGCTGCTCTCACCTCAAAATTTTTTTTGTTTTTGGAGGATGCCAAGTGAATTTTAGACAAAATCAATAAGTTGTTTGTTTCATTTTTATTCAAATAGACAATGAAAGTATTTGTGATATTAAGGCGGACTCAAATGGCTGACAAATACACAAATATTTGTGCCTTGCAAATGCACATCCAAGATGTTCGATCATACTACTTGTGTATGTGACAACCATATTTAGCGAAAACTGATGGCAAACAATCAAGGACCGAAAATATCTACAAATAGTCCATACACAACAACAGGACAAGTGTTTACAAGTGACGATTATTTGTCAAGTGCACCAGTGGTTTGAGTCCGCATTTAGATTAAATTCGTTATGTATAAAAACTATTGTCTCCCCTATATTTGTAACTAAACTGTATGACCACAAAAAGTCGAGCTCTGGGGTTTAATGATAATTAATTTCATATTTACGAAAAATTTCGATTAATTAACTTGCTCCTGAACATGTGTTGGCGTCGAAATCGCAATTTATTGAAGTTTCTGCTAATGCTATTAGTACTGTGAAATTGTCGTATACATGTCGTTGGAATGATCTATAAATATGTCAAGCAAAAGAAAAAGACTTTACAGTCCATCATCTAATTTGCCAATTTTTGGCCGACTTTGTGGTATTTCTTATTTATTTTCGAGATAGTATCATTAATTTTTACCTCTTTTATTAAAAAGTTGGATTAAGAGTATTTGCGGTTTTGACCCCTGATCCAAATTTGACTCAGAGTCTCGGGACTCCTAGTTCCTCAAGCCAGTCCAACCCTGGACGGCAAACAACATTTTTGTATTTTGGTTTCTAACATCTATATTATATAAATTTAGTTGTTACTGAAAATAAATTGACACTATGCTAAGATAACGGAAGAAAAAAACGCTTCTGCAAG
Organism: Kuschelorhynchus macadamiae; assembly: GCA_030620095.1. Taxonomy (NCBI): domain Eukaryota; kingdom Metazoa; phylum Arthropoda; class Insecta; order Coleoptera; family Curculionidae; genus Kuschelorhynchus; species Kuschelorhynchus macadamiae. Next base: position 752,478 of record JAUTXW010001744.1, read on the forward strand.
AATGTCCTTTTTGGATAAAAGAGAAAATATATTCTAGGACGCCACTGATTTTAAGCTATTTTAAGGGTTTCATTGAATTTAGGTTAAAACGTAAAAGTCCCTTTCAAAAAATACTTGGGCGTCAGTCAGAATAGTGACCTTTCTTTCAATGAAGAAAGCTGGGGTATTTCTTTTTCCCTTTTTCAATCATTAGCATTGACTTCCGGCGAAATTTATGAGCAAACAGATAAAAACAGACCCAGACCAGTATTATTGTTCCACGTAAAATAAATAGGCTTTACCCCATTTAAACCTTTTTTATCTCGTTTATTATTGACTGATGCTGACTTCCTTTTGAGTCAACGAAAATTCGCGGTAAACTAATAAAAACAGCACGGATTGTTTAAGTTAGATATCCGGTAAATAGTAGTTTATCAGTTTTTAGCGACAAAAATAAAAAGGAAATAACATTTTTTGTTATCTTTGTACAAACTTTTAACATGTTGTTGTCAGAAGAGAATGATGAATTCCATAGTTGCTTTTTGAAACACGTACTGTTTTTGCTAAAAGAGTTGAATAATGTTCAATTGTCTATCGTATTGTTTGGGGAACAAACCTCTTCCAATTTTCGGTATTTTTCGTTGATATTGAAAATAAAGTAAAATACACAATACATTTTTACTCTGCAACATAATTTAGAAGTAAGTGCTTACAAACATCCATCCAGTCCATAGTAGGCCGATAAAAGACATTGGGAATTCAAGCATACCTATTTTTGTCCACACAGGTTGTCACGAGAAGTCTACTGAGCTCCCAGAAAGCCAATAATGAAGACACAGCTTATTTATTGTACGACGTGGCGGATCTAGGATGATGCAAAGGTGGGGCTTTATATATATATATATATATATATATATATATATATATATATATATATATATACATATAAATATATATAATATATATATATATATATATATATATATATATATATATATATATATATATATATATATATATATATATATATATATATATATATATATATATATATATATATATATATATATATATATATATATATATATATATATATATATATATATATATATATATATATATATCGACATATATATATATATATATATATATATATATATATATATATAAAATCTATCAAAAGAGTATAGTCCCCCTTTGTGTAACTTCAATACACAGCTTATTTATTGTACGACGTGGCGGATCTAGGATGATGCAAAGGTGGGGCTTATATATATATATATATATATATATATATATATATATATATATATATATATATATATATACATATATCATATAATATATATATATATATATATATATATATATATATATATATAAATATACTCATCTTCGTCTTTAAACCGTCGTTTACAAAGATCCCTTTTCAAATATTCAAACAAATAGTAGTCGCTGGGAGTCATATCCGGACTATAGGGAGGATGATGATCTATCTGTTGAAATCGACAATCCAAAATGGCAGCTTGTGCAATACCATGTGCATTATCCTGCAAAAGACGCAGGCCACTGGTCAGTTTTCCGTGACATTTTGCAGTCCCGCAATCTATGTAACAATGCTGCCTAATATTTTCCATTAACGGTGGTATTGGTTTCTTTAAAATCTATCAAAAGAATTCCTTCACAATCCCAAAAGATCGTGACCATCATCTTTTTTGTTGACTGCCTGAATTTTCTTGGGGGTACCTCACCTTTACGGCGCCATTCCATTGATTCCTTTTTTCATAGGGGATCACAGTAGAGAACCATATATATATATATATATATATATATATATATATATATATATATATATATATATATATATATATATATACAGAAAAACGTGGAGTTTTTTTAACCCCCATAAATTAAAAATATTTGAAACAGCATGATTAATAAGCTTTATATAAATTTTTTTAACTAAGACCCTAAATTGGAAGGGTTTGGGGATCCGCCTCTAATTGTATGTCCAGTTTAAAATATCGCAAATCCGCATATCCATTAATATTATAATTTTTAATTTATTTCGATTAAAATCACTGTTACATTGAATACTCAATATACTTAAAAGTCGGGCATAAACTTATTTTATGACTTTTAAGTGATTAGAATTTTCCTTGAAGCCCATTCATAATATTTAATAATGGTGGAGTTTTATAAAACCATCAGTGGCGTGCCAAAAGAGCCCGCAGGGAACGCGGCGCTAGGGGGAGGCATAGCCACTAGAGGGCCACCAAAAACAGGGTATTCAAATAAAATATTTTTTCTGTAGTTAAAAAAAATCACGGATTTCGCAATTTTTGCAACCATCGGATACATTGGAAATGATAATAATAAGATAAGTAATATATAGACATTGGAAAGTGACAGTACTTAATGCGTATTTAGATATAATAGTAAGTCAGCTAGATAAATGATTTACTGCGTTTAAAACTGTTAACTCAACACTTTCAATTCTAAATTCTCAGATATTGATTAAATTAAATGACTCAGAAATTTTGGAAAAAGCTTAATTATTAGTGGAGAAATATTTCAGTGGCTTAACATCTCAACTAGCAACTGAGCTAATTCAGATAAAATTATTAGTGTATAACAACATTAAAAACCTTAACACAACTCGCGAATTCGCAAATATATTTTCGAAAAAGTTCAAATTAATTCAAAATGCGCTTTGGTCGTCTATGACTCAAAGTGGTCTTAGTTCTTTACCTTTGATCTGAATATAGCATGAAAGGGCTAGAGGAGTAAATATTGACGAGCTAGTTAGTTGATAAGAGCTTATTTAGTCGATACAAAAACAAAAAAGTCTAGTCTACCGCCAAAGAAAACGATTCTTGTACTCTTTGTTTTTTATTATTTTTTTTATTTTGTTTTAACCAGAATATAGTTATTGTTTTTTATTATTACTTATCAATTTGTTTAAAAGTGAAATACTGAATATTGTAAACTATATACTATATACACCTTTTCTTTGGAGACGTTGAACATATTAAACTTGCAGATGAATCATCCTATATAATTTAAACAGCTGGGTGAATTCAGATAACCATCTTGGTTTACTAATGAAGAGTCGGAGGAACGTTTATATTATTTATAATTATGAACTTGCCTAATATGAAGAACCGATATTTAAAACCTATAATCTCATAAATATTCAATCTTTAGCAAATAAATACTACTCATATTAAATTATTACTCTCAGATAATCCTAGAGATATAACATTAAAATAAACAAATTAAATTAGATGTTCCGCATAGCTAATAATTAGTTAAATTCTGATACTGATAATCCATTATTCTATTCAAAATATTTACGGCTTTAAGGTATTAAATATATTTCAATAGAAATCCTTTCCACATTAATAAAAAATGCCACATAATATTCCAGTAGGTAGATATTTAAAAACTGATTGGATTTATGCAAAAATTAGGGAAACTAATACAGGGTGTTTTAAAAAATATACGCCAAATGTAAGGCCCAGTTTTTAACTTAGAACCAATCGAAGACAAAGTAAAAATTGTTCACCACTTCAGACGCAGACAGAAGTATTTGTTTCATAAATGTTAAGCCTATTTTACTATTATTTATATACAGAATGTTCGAAAAACATGCGCCATGGACTTCGCCTAATGGGAGATTCCTTGGCATTAAATAACAGCTGGTTCAAGATACAAGATGTTAAAAACATTTTTTTATATTTGGTTTTTCCCTGGTATATTCAAACTGAATTATTAAACTGGAATGAAATTCGGTGCAGTAGAATTATGTAAAAAATACATTTTTTTTTATAAAACATTTTTGTCAATATTTTCGATATTTAAATTTTAAATAATTTTATTTAAATTTTAAATAATGTTGAACGTTATTAAAATCAATTCAAAATTCAAGTACTTAATAAATTTGTTTTTAGTAAAATTATAAAGAGCTCATTGGAATATTGAAATCCAATATCAAAGCTTAATTGCCGTGGTTACTCATGCCAAGTAACTATTATTTTTGACAGTTTAAATTGAATTTAATGTGATAATGTTCGGCATTATTTAAAAATCTCTGACATGATTAGATTAATCGACCTAAAGTGAAGGACATTTTGGTGTAAAATTAATCAAAGAATAAGTTATGCACATAAAATTGTCAGAAATGTCAATACCAAAAAGTTATGACAGAATTATGGTGAAAAAAATCACAATCATACCCGTTTGTACGCCACTGGTCGGCAGTACTGACAATAGTGTTTTATAAAAGATGTGTTTTTTGTCCATGTTTTTACTAAACCCAATTTCATTCCAATCTAATAATTCAGATGTTCCATATTTGCTTAAATATTCCATTTAAAAGTACGTTTAACTACAAAATTTTTAATATTATTTTATTAGATACAAATTTTATTTTGAATGTTGTGAATGTCGTTTATATTTTATTAGTTTTTTAGATTTTAGCTTGATAGTGCTGGGTCAGTTAGTCTAGGATTATTATTAGGAGTTTATTTTTATGTCTATTTAAAGCTTAAAAATCTGAAAAATAATTGCCTTAAGACAATGCTACTGGGTCCAATTTTATCCCTTCATTTAATGTGCAAGACTGTTCAAGTGCTTTTACCAAACCTTTATCAGTTATTTTTAATTTATGTGTGCAAAAAGGCACTTTTCCAGATATATTGAAAGAGTCAAAAATCTGCCCAATCTTTAAAAAGGTTGAGAAAGTAAAATAGAAAACTATCGACATCTTGTTATAATATGCAATTTTAGAAAAAAAGTTTGAATTTGTCATTCACACACAGCTATCTTTTAACGTAACTCCCCTCCTAACTGATCAACAGCGTGGTTATGTATCTGGTAGGTCGACTGTAACAAAACTATATAATATTAAACAATACATCTCAGAGAGCCTGGATTGTAATACTCAGGTAGACGTTATTTATACGAATTTTTCTAAAGCGTTCGATCGTTTTGATCGCGGTATTCTACTTAGTAAATTATCCAGATTTGGCTTTTCGGGATGCAAAGTTATCTTTTAAAACGGTCTCAGTTTGTATAGTATCGTGGTCATATTTTAGACACTTTTATTGCTACGTCGGGTGTTCCTCGGGGGTCTGTCCTAGATCCCTTATTTTTTAACATCTTTATAAATGACATCGTTATCGGTATGAATAATAATTGTTTTATGCTGATGATTTAAAAATACTACACTCAATTGACTGTCTTGATGATTGCCTCAACTTGAGCCTTGATTGTATCACTTAGTCAATGGTGCAAAAAAAACAAACTGCCCCTTAACATCAATAAACGTAATGTTTTATCATTCAGTAGAAGTAGAATTCCTATGCAGTATATGTATTGTATGGACGGTGTTGATCTAAAACGGGTTGAACATTTTAGAGACTTGGGAGTCATATTTGATAGCAGGTTTTCATTTATTAATCACGTTGAAAATACTGTTGCCAAATCTTATCGGAATTTGGGACTTCTTATACGATCTAGTCGGGAGTTCAAGTCACCTGAAACCATATGCTCGATTTTTTATTCTCGAATTCATAGTAGGTTAGAGTATGCTTCCTCTATTTATCACGCTATTTATCAAGTGCATATTGACAAACTGGAGAGGGTACAGTATACATTTTTAAGATTCCTGAGTTTTAAAATTGATGGGTCTTACCCACCTTTTGATACTTCCCGAAAAAAGTCTACTTTTAAGATTTAAATGGGACACCCTTGAGAAGAGAAGACAATATTTTGTGCTCACATTTCTGTACAAGTTAGTAAATAATAAGATTTCAGCTTCTAATCCATTATCAAGTTACCTTTCACGTGCCCGTTAGACCAACTCGTTCATCACCATTATTTTATCTACCAAAGCCTAGGACAAACGTTTTAAAATTCTCATCACTTCATTATATGTGTTCACTTTACAATACCTTGAAGGATTGTTTGGATATTTTCCATTGCCATTGCAAAAAAATTAAATCTGTTAGTTTTAATTATTTATAATTATATAATAATATGTTAAATATTTGATATCTTAATATTTGCTTTGTAGCCGGCCCAATAATAGGAGCCTCTGCCCTGTGGGATAATGTAAATAAATAAATAAAATAAATAAAAGTTCAAAAAGAAGTAATTGTAAATATGCCTAGCATCAAGTCTTGGAATATAGGGACTTCTTTTTGCTTTATATTTTTCAGGTATAATTTTAAAAATTAAGTTTATCAGCGAGCTCTCACTCGTTAATAACAATGACTGGAAATTCTTAAAACATTTTTTGTAGGCTCAAAAACACATTTTTGGTAAACCAGAAATAAACACCCTTCTTAAGGAAATTATATCGGCGAACTCGAAACTTATTTACAGTGTATTTCGAAGCCTACTAGGCGCTTTTAAGACCATCAGATGTTAAACCATATGTTCTCAAACAAACAATTAGATACGCAGCCCACCTACATAAACTCCTTAATGATATTTTTTGATGAGTCACGAAAAGGACCCTATAATGTTTAACGCCTTTCAGTAAAAGGTAGCCAGTAACAGTGCCTTTCGATCTAGCACACCCGGTAAGGCAAAATTACAGAAACCGGTGTTTGAAGTAAACGTTTTTCTAAGAATATGATTCAGGTTAAAATATTTTAGATGTTTATTCTCGTTGGTGAGGCTGTTTGTCAATCGGAGATGTCACACAAATTACCGAGAGGTATTTTTAATAAAAATTTACAAACTCGTCGCTTCCTGTGGCTATCAGAGAAAAATGTTCTCCGATCACTGGGTATAAATTACTAAGATTCTTGCTAATAATCGAAATTAATTATAATATTTTACCATCATTTTGACAGGGATATAGAATTAAAAGGCGGGTAAAACGAATAAACATTTCAATTAGAATTTATTGTTGTCCAAATAAAGAACATCAGTTATTAAAGCTTTGTTAAAGACAAGCAGTATTTAAATAATTTGTTGTGTATATGGGTACGGGGAAATAAATACAGATACAATTAAAAATGAGTAAATATATGCTTGGTTATTCTTGTGGTGTTTTTTTTACGACAGGCTGCCTTTATCCCTTTCTCCATTATATATTTACGCCTTGTGATTCAGCAGAGCAGTTTTTAACTTTGACCATTTCAGAAAAATAATAGATTTCAGCCAACGTTTCTATTTTATGGTTAACGTATGTATAAAACATTTTTTTGGGTAAGTTCAATAATTTCATAAAACATTTTTTTATAAAATCTCTTTTTTTGTTTTCAGTGACGTATAATATTATGCCATCTTTATTATTTTATCTGACGTTTATGATATTCTTGACTCATTAGAGGACTTGTCTATAAATACTATTCCAATATTTGATCATGCGGTTTTTATGAAGAATATTAATATATATATTGATCTATTTAAGAGGTGCAGGCTTTCTGACAGGGTTCAAAACCTATTTAATACATTTGGTTTAAGAGGTAAGTGAGCCTACTAGCTTTAATATATAAAATAATACCAGATGGCGGCCTAGTGAAACATTAAACAATTATTACTAAAAAAACTAATTATCCAATTTGCCTCAAATTCTGCAAAAAAACGAAGTGTTACATAACAACAAATTGGTGGCCAAATAACATGTTAAAAAAATTAACGCAAAAAATCTTCTTATTCAATTGGCTGTAAATTTTGGAGAAAAATTAAATATAATATAAGTATAAACTGGTGCGAAATCAACATGACGTAACAAAACTGCGATGTGTGTATATGTAAATCTACTTCTTAATTAATTTTAAATTATGCCCAAAACTAAGTGTGGCATAGGTAAAAACTGATAAAATATTGGTGGGGATCCAATATATTAAAACAAAATGGCGTCCAATAAAAATGTTTGTTAAGATAGTATATATGTGTTCCTAAATAACTATGTACTGAACTAAATTCGTTCACACTTCACTATTCCTAATAAAAGAAAATATTCATAATAAGGGAAGTTCCGGGTAAAGGAAATTTACCGACTTTTTTATTTGGAAACCAAATAGAATAATATTGATGCTGAGCTAAACTAAATTTCTATAATGAAAAAGAAATATACCCCCTTATTAATAGCATCCAATCAAATGCCATCATAAGGGCTGATGGAGTTTCTATTAAGGATGTTAAATTTTATCTAGCGTTCTATATAGCCTTTACTTAAAATGTTAAATACGTGCGTCCTAAATAGTACATAGCCTCACGTTTGAACAAAGGTTATTATCAGACCTATTGCAAAAGTTAATAATCCGAAGGAACCGAAATATATAAAACCTATAAACATCTTATCAGTAGTTTCCAAAATTCGAGAAAAACATACACAAATAGCTTTATAATTTTGTCAATTCATTAGATATAATTCCAAACACGTAATCCGGATTTCGAAAAACTACAGCACCATTACAAGTCTCGCAAGAAAGTTAAAAAATATAAGTTATAATGAGGAGGGAAACAGTGCACATATATGGCTGTGCTGGATTTTAGCAATGCATTTGGTACAATAAATCATACTATGCTTCTTTCCAAGTTAAGATATTCAGGCACCCCGGATTGCACAAAACTTAATTGCTGTTTAGGATATTTAACCGAGCTTTCGGATTTGACAAGCTGTTTACAGAAATCTAGGAACTCGCTGTCAAATATGACATTCCGTTAAACATTCTAAACCTAAGCTTTCTGCAACCGGCCGTCAGTGTTATTAAAAATAATAATATTTCCAAACAATTCATATATCATGAATTAATAACCGGTGTACCGCAGGACTCTATATTGTGACCTCTTCTATTTATAATTTATGAAGCAGATATAACACCTCTATTGAACATTCGGAATTTCAACAAAATATAAAATATGTATAATTTTTGATAATAAATCCTTTTGACTTTGACTTTTAATCAAATTCTTCATTTTTCCTAATATATCAGGACGGTTTTCTAATCACTTTTAAGTTTTTAAAAAGTTTGATATTAAAAAAATATATTTTTTTTTAATATCAAAAAGTGTAATATATTCAGAATAAAAAATTTATTACTATTTTAAAATAACCAAAACCATTTATTTTGTGAGCCATAATGAAGATTCGAAACCTTGGTTTACACTAGAATTATCCATAGCGATTCAAACAAGGAACAAATACTTTGAAAAACAGAAGAAACATTTAAAATTCATTGTGTAAATATGTTAAAATATCTTAATAGTAATTGAAAAACTATATGAGAAATGAAACATTTAAGCGAATCTTAACCAAAACAAGATGTGCTGTTTGTTATTCTTAGATTTGCGCAAAGCCTGTGACACTGTTGTATGAGATTATGTTACAAATTTTATTTAACTTTTAAATTACAGAATAAATTTTACTTGGTTTAAGAATTATTTTAGTAACATAAAACAGTACAATAAAATAAGAGAGATTGAGAGTCCCACAAATTTTATGACTATACATATATGAAAATTTAAGTTAAGAATCTTAGAAAAAATATAATGCCTTTAATTGAAATTGTATATAAATACAGTTGTTATATAATTTTGTTTTACCTTAAAAAAATCTTTGGTTTATTCTAAATGTTAGTACTTGATTTCAGTATGGTGGTTTATGTATGTAAAATGATTAAAACCTTTAAAGAAATCGCAAAAAAAATATAAAGTGCATACAACTTCCCATTCCTGGGACCAACAAAAAATGTATATAAGCCAACAGGATATTTAGATCTTGAATATTTATATAAATTAAAAGTTTGTATTTTATTTCATTATATATGTGTAAAAAAATAACTAATCTAAAATTGAATAAAATAAATTCGGTACATAATCGTGATACTCGACAAACATATTGTTTAAAATCAATAAAGATTAAAAGTATCTTTGGTAGACGATCTTTTTTTGCATAAAAAAATTAGAACTTACAATAGTATATCTAAGAAAATTTAAAATATTAAAAAGCTGACAAACTTTAAAAAACATATTAAATTATTTTTTCTTGAGAAGCAATGTCTAATCTTGTCCCTTTAAATTTTGCTTATTAGAGAGTTATATTAACTTTTAATTTTTTTAATAAATTGATTTAATTTTAATTACATAATGTATTTATATATTGATTTTTTATCATTACTCTCGTTTAATTATTTCTCTCTTGGAACTGAATAAATACATTAGAAGTGTTATACCGAAAAAGAGTATTATGTTACTAAGAACAAAAATTCATTTTGGGTCTTCATTTAATTTTCAACCAATCGACCCTCTCCCTCTCTCCTTCCTCGTGTCTGCATCAGTAACTTTTTTAACCAAAACATTTTTTGCTAATTTTTAAAATGCTGGCTTGTCTTATTTCTCCTCTCCTACAAGGGTTAGAAGATTATCATATTATGCCATCCTTTGACCACACCCTGATGTGTAGAGGCGAATAACAACATTCATTTATATAAAAATTGAACATATCATGTTGTGTCGTCTGACTGTAGTTATCGACAATCGCGACGATCTTTGTACATTTAATAAAATCGGAATTAAATGACTGGTATGACAAATAATCGTAATTTCTTAATACTCGCCCATTGGCTTCAGTCCAGACTTTTCCATGTTTGAAGTGGCGCTTAAACAACTCGACATGATCTTCTCATTACTTGCCGTTGTATTCTGAGAGTATGACCTTTATTTCTTACTCTGAACTTATACTACTCTTTTTGTACAGGTATATTGTGACGAATAGAATTCAGATTTTACCAACTATCAACAAATAAAGTCATTTTTGGTTAAAGGTAGTTTAGATGGGAAAAAGTAATTCGAGCATCAAAGAGTTTTTTATAATATATATTCTTCAACAAGCCATTAGTAACAGATTGCATTTTAAAGAAGCGATTTATTATTAATACAATTGTGTTATGCGAATTGTTAAGTATACAGGTATATTAAACTATCGCCAGATGGATTAATTTTAAATGGATTCGGTGAAGTTGCAACATTTACACGTTTTCGAGATTTTAAGAAGGCATTGAAAGTTATACTGGCTGATAGTGCATTCAAATTCGTGCTGGTGATGTGATAAAGTTGACAAATAAAGTTTAATGTATATATACATATATATATATATATATATATATATATATATATATATATATATATATAGAGGCGCTTTCCCGATATCTCTGCTCTTTAATGATTAGAGCTGTTTTTTATACAATGTGGTTTCACCAACAGAATAAGAAAATTATGCTTTCGAAAAGCTTTTGCAATTTTTTTAAATAGTCCGGTATAGGTGTAGATATATTTAGTTAATTGAAAATGTGCATGGTGGCTTGTTTATTGCGTGTAGCTACCTCTTTTAAGAATTTGTGAGTAACATTTTAAACATTTAAATACAGAAGGCTCTTTGATGCATTTATACTTATAATATATATATTTTATTTTTAGATACAGGGTACTACTTTTTATTCGGGAACAACCACACTCCACGCAATCACTTTTTATTCAAAATATTATTTAAAAACTGATCAAATTTAAGTTTAAACTGGAGACAACGACGGTTTGACAACACACGTCAACAAACCAACAGAAAAACGTCTAAAAATAAGGTCCCAAAAATGACGTTCCGTCAACTTATTATATTGCCATCCAATTACATGGGCTTGCAAAGTTTCAAATCGATACAAAAAAATTAATCTTTCTCCATAAAAATTGAAAGCCCTACTCACCCCCTCAGAAGACGAATTTTCAAAATAATGAAACACGTTATTTTATTTCTTATCGTAACTAAAAAAAAATGTTTTTCTTTATACAAACTTTACCACCACTTTTCACCCTTTACGAATCGGATTTTATAAAATAAAATCCCTTCTTAGTGCACCCTTAGGGTACTGGAGGAATATTTCATCGAACTTACAAATTTCTAGGTCCATCGGTTTAGGCTGTGCATTGTCTGTCACTAAAAATATAACCACATAAAACCAGTACTTTCAAATAATTTTTATTCCCTGAATTACGAGGTATAAATATAAATAAAAGTAAGTGTAATTTTCATTGCATTTTAAATTTTACTTGATAAAGGTACTTCGATAATCACTTATGATTTGAGATATCAGTATATTTATTTATTAAGATATATTAAAATATTATTTTAAATAATCCAAAGAATTCCCCTCTCAAGTGTAAGACTTTCAACAACTTCGCGGGAATTTCTCGATAGATTCCTACTATAGTTAATACAATACAAACTTGAGACCCATTGAGAGGCATTGGGTGAATCCTCTTTGCTTTAAACATATTAAACTTTCATTTAAATGGTCCTGCATAATCCAATAATATGTGTTCAGATAACTGTTAATAAAGTCTCTGTGAAACAGTTATGACTATTATGAACTTGTTAAGTATGAAGAAACGATATATAAAACCCATAATCTTATTAATATTAAATCGTTAACAAATACATGCTGCTGATATTAAATTACTAATTTAAGGTAATCTTGTAGACATAGCATTCAAGTGAATCTACATTTTATATGCTACTGAGTCAATCAAACTAGACATCCTTCCTAATTATCAATTACTTAAATTATAATTCCCATAATTTATTAAGCTGGTGTTACAATTTATTACCTGTGATAAATAGTATAATTTCAATGAAACACAATCGAGACTGTTAAAAGGTCATAAAAATTCCAGTTTTAAATTAATTAAATAATTTATTTTATTAAGAGAATATCAGAGTGAATTTAGATTCTGCCTTGAGGGGGGTTTCGCTTGGCAAATCGTGTACACCAAACTGCAGATTATATCCGTACCCGATTATCCCTCGTTAGAAAGTGGATTTATAACAAATAAAAAGATAGTGCATTCTTTAAACGCCAGTTCTTTTGGAGGTTTGTAGCTGCGTATCCGATTTAATAAGCACATTTTTTCGTTTAAAAAACAAAATATATAATAAGAACTTAAGTTTAAATACAAATGCGAATACAAATAAAAAATATAATAATTAAACTTATTTATCTTCATTATGCTAACTTAGGGGCAATTCATTTCTCTTCTATATTTACCGAGAAGATAATTGTCATAGAAAAAAATGTTGCAACAATGGTATCCATGACAATTATGATATTAACGCTAAATTTGACACAAAAATTACTAACATAAGTGTTAAAATTTGTGAAATGGATCACTTATTACATTCAAATACAAACAAGAACAAAAATAAGTGTCAAAATTTGTATAGTTGACAACTTTTTGTGGGTGTGGTGATTTTTTCGCTACAAATGAACTACGTTCTAGAATATTACATCAATAGAAGGGTTCTTTTGCAGAATTTTGTTTTTTTTTTTGAGTTATTTTTCCTATTTTTGAGCACTACTTTTTTTTCTCTTTCATTATATGGAAAAAATTATTTTACTATCCTATCTAACAAAAATTGTTGAATTTAGCAACAATTTTTATGAACATATTTTTTTGTAAGTTTTCTATCGATTTGAATGCTCAATGCCTTGCATGTACAGGGAGTCCAGATTTCGATGGTTTCACAGAGTATCTCGGTTATTTGGATCGATATACGGTTGCGGTTTTCACATAACTGTGCTACTTTACAGCCCGCGTTGTTTCTAAGATAGAGGGTGAAATTGAAAATGTTGAAAATGCGATACCCTATATATTTTTATATATTCTGTTTTTGTTTTTTACAAGCTTTTTAAAAATATGTAACACTCTATGTTTATTTTCAATATTAAGTGCAATATTAGCACTTTTTATATTAAAAAAATTCAAAAAATCTTAGTAGGGCAAGGTGGACATTTGAAAGTAGTTTATATCAGAATTGCGAACGTCTTTGCTGTATTTTTTCTCGATTTGGGTTAAAACTTTTTAATAACATTAGAGTTCTCAACTATGGTAGACAATGCAGTATTCGAAAATTATGAATAAAACGACATGCTCGTCACTTCTATTCAGTGCGATGAAAACGCAGATGAAGCTTTGGAACTATATTCAAACAGATAATATTATAGATATTTATTTTTCTCGTGCTAGTTAAATATTTAAAATTAAAGAACACAACCGGATAAATATAAAATTAAATTTAATTGAATATGGCTCGTTTGTCAAACAGCGGCCTAAAACCTACAACAAGAAAAATTGCTATATGGACGAAGTGAATGTATTGGCTTGAGTTCAGGCAGTTCCTACTTCTAGCCAAAAAATTGAAGCATCTATCGGCGTTGTTAAATCCAAGGTTCAAACAATTAAAGAAAAAACACAAGTTTAAACCATATAAATTTCATTTGATACAAAACTTACAATGCGGGATATGGTCATCAATTTTGAAAAAACTGTTATATGGTCCGATAAGGCGCATTTTACCAATGCTGGTATTTTGAACAAGCATGGCATAATGGTAAGGTTTGGTCTCAGGAAAACAAGCATGTTATATTTCCACGTGAAAGGCAAGGCAGGATTAGATTTAATGTTCCATGGTTCATTCTTGGAAGCAAAATCGTCTATAAAATCTATGCACCTTACTGCAATTAAATACTTAGAGACTCTGGAAATAGTTGTGCCTGAAATAACCAAAGATGTTCCTTTGGCCCGACTCAATGATCTGTATTTGCAGCGTGAGGGAGCTCCCGGTCATAATGCTCAAATGGTAGTAGGCCACTGAATTGGAACCAATGCATCTAGAAAATGGCCACCTAAGTCATCCGAGTTATCGGTTCTGGATTTCTTTTTGTGGAGACACATTCAAAATAGAATTTATACTAGACAGTGTCCCACAATAGAAGAGTTGAAAAATGCTACTGAGGAGGCCTTCAGAGAGTTACAGAAGCGGCCATTTATTATTTTGAATGCCTTGAGGCGAATAGGCACTACGTGCGAAACTTAGATAGTAAATAGATAGTAAGATAGGGCGGCCAACAATTTGAATAATATTTATAAAAAAATTAGCTATTAATACTTTTAGATTCGTTTTTATATGCTTAATCATATTTAGTTTAGTGTTAGGTTTTTAGCATTTTAATTGAAATAGTAAGTACTGTAATAGTTGTTACTGTTGCAAGTAGTTGTAAATAATTTTAGTTGCTAATAAGTAGATATTAAAAAGTTAAAATTCAAATTCGTCTGGGCCAACTAAGATTTTTTTTAATATAAAGTGCACTTAATACTGAAAATAAACATAGGGAATTATGTTTTTGAAAAGCTCTTAAAAAACAAAAAAAGAATATTTAAACATATATAGTACACCCCATTTAAAAAACCTAACTTTGGGTCATTTTACAAAAATTCCTACCCACAGCAAAAGTCAAAATAGACTATATATAAAAAACTACCTTAGAACGAGGGGGTTCCCAAAATACAATATTTTCTATTTTACCCAAACAAAACTTTAAAAAATAATAGAAAAAACTTATCACTATTAAATAAATATTTTACTATTTTATAATATTATAAATATTATTTTATTAAATATTATAACAATGTTGCAGGTATAAAAAATGCATATTTGCCAAAATTCATATAAAAACGGTATATTCTATTGGCGAAACAGATTATCCAAGCCCCAAGTCTTCTGTTTTTGGTTTATTTATTCCGTGGTTATTTTCAGTTTTCCCCAGGTTATTTCCGGTTTTCCCCGGTTATCCCCGATTATTCGCGATTATCCCCTCGTTATTCACGGTTATCCCCTAATTATTTCCGGTTATCCACGGCTATGTACACCAAACATTCTTAGTGAAATCCCGCTCGGTTCGAACTTAAAAATGCATCGGTGAGCAAAAAATCTTTGGCTTTTTTGAGAGAAAGTTTTATTTAAATTTTATAACATTTCGCTAAAAAGTTTATTTTTAATTAAAATCGCTATAAAAACCTTCAGATTTCTTCAGTTACATACCAAAATTTTTAAGTGGTTTGTTGAAGAAATTTTTATCTCGATACCTACAGCAGAACAAACTATCCTAAAATAAATAATTTTACTTAAAAGATATCATTAATAAACCGTTTTTAGGACATTTAGACTTTTGACTCGTTATTTATTTAATTTTAAATGATATATTTATATAAAAATGATGGATCTGCTGATGATCACTTTAGCCAAAACTTTAAAAAATAATTAATTTTAATATACTTGGCTATACATTTTCTTGTGATTCTTAAAAGAATCGAACATTATTGTAATACTCTATGTTTATAAATCAAATACAGTTCGTATCATATAGAACTTAAATAATTCTTAGCTAGCTATGTATCTGTTGTCATCTATCAGCTGAACCATCTAAGAAGGAGGAATTTAAAGCTGACTTCAATTGCCCACCCTTTCTTCTGACTCCAGTTTGCACCCTTGGAATTATCAATATTATCATCTCGTTACCTAATAAAAAATTAGATGGTTTGGATGAAATTCCGGTTTTTATGTTGAGGAAAATTGCAAATCTGATTGCCGAGCCTTTGACTGATTTAGTAAACACATGCTTTTATGAAGGGATTTTTCCCGATCCACTGAAAAAAGCAAAAATAATGCCCATGTTTAAAAAGGGCAGTAGAACTAATATTGGCAGCTATAGGCCAGTGCCCGTGTTGCCCTCTGTCTCAAAGGTCTTAGAGCGGGCAATTTACAACAGACTGTTTGAGTTTTTTGCTCGGTATAATGTCCGGGTTCCAAATTTGGATTTAGACCTAACAAGTCTACAGAAACAGCTATATTTGCCTCAATCGATTACGTTTGTCATCAATTGGATCAAAGAAGTAAAACCGCAGGATTGTTTTTTTATCTTCCAGAGCATTCGAGACCATTGACCATAAGCGCCTGTTAAAAAAAAATGGAAGCTTATGGGGTGAGAGGAATTGGGGCTAAACTTCTTGAGTCATATCTACTCAACAAAAATCAACGGGTTTTTGTTGATGGAGAAGAAGGTGCATCTATATCGGAGCATGTCTGTGTCAAGAGGTGTACCTCATGGATTCATTCTTAGTCCCCTGCTTTTTTTGCTTTATGTTAATCGCCTTCCGGGGAAACTGACTTATGGAAGGACTTGCCAATTTGCTAACGATACCTCTGTGATTCTATCAGCGGATACTCGTAGTCGTCTGTCGAGGATTGGAACACAGACTGCTCAAAAAATGTCCGATTGCTATCAATACTAATGACATGGTTTTAAACACCCATAAAACTGGGCTTATTGAATTCGCTATCGGTGGCGATGATAGGACTTCCTCTCTTTACTTCTGTTTAAATCATAAGTCTGTCCCAGCTCTTGAAACCGAGAAATTCTTAGGCGTTTATATTGACGCAGGACTGAACTGGGAATACCATGTTGGACATTTGCAGTTCAAACTCAATAGTGTTTTTGGGGTTATTCGTTTGCGTATTTTTCTACTTTTCATACGTAAAATTCATTATCTCCTATAGAACAATGTTTTGGGGTTCGTCTACGGCAGCTAATAAAATATTTATTGCACAGAAGCGGGTGATCCGTTGCATTCATGGGTTGCATCCTCGGGAGTCGTGTAAGCCCTGTTTTAGCCAGTTGGGCTTTTTGACTA